>JAUPMG010022019.1:0-15098 GCA_031762675.1 Pachysandra terminalis | reverse complement strand
CCATCTTTCATTGTTTTTCTTACCTTTGTACTTCTTGAACAACAGCTTCAAGGTTGGGATGTTGATGAGGAAGGGTAGAGCTCTTATGAGAGGTGCAACAGCTTTTCCAATGAGGGGAGAGAAGAAGAAGAGGGGGTCGGATAATTCAGGTATTAGGAAGAGAAGAAGAAGAGAATGCAGAAGAAGAAAAATGTTGGGTCGGAGCTTGTATGTATTAAATTGGTCGGAGCTGTATTAAATTTCAATGATTAAAAAAAAAAATTTCAAAACCATGGTCGTTAAACTAACGTTTTTTAGTTTGGGGTTAAATCCACGTGGCAACAATCCAACGGTGCTGTATGGATTGCTGCAAGGCTTAAGCTGTAGAGGATGCGGAGCCCTCTCCTTCTTTCTCTATCTCTCTTCCGTTTTTGCTCTCTTCTCTCTCCGTGTCTCTGTCTCCTACTCTGCTCTCTCCATCAAACCTCACAATCGTTTTGCTCCCTCTTCCTATCCCTCATTGACTTGACTTCATCAAAAAACTCATTCAATGCTTTAACAGAAGATCCCTTATAACCCTCTTCATCATCTCTAATGGCTTTCTTTATCACCTCCTTAACTTCACTAGCCTTCCTCTTCACCTCTTTCCCTTTCTCACTAGCATCATTCATCACCAATCCAATCACTCTCTCATGTCTAACCTCGCTGCTACTCCCCCTAGCAACCTCAACACACACCTCCACCTCCTCAGTCAAGAACTTTGCATTATAAAACTGCTCAGCGGCCATCGGCCATCCGATCACCGGCACGCAGTTGTTCAACGACTCCACCACCGAATTCCAACCACAGTGACTCAGAACAGCACAGGTAACCTTGTGAAATAGAGTTTCCAACTGGGGTGCCCAGTTATGTACTAAGAGTCATCTCTTCTCATCCTTCATCCTCTCTTCGAACCCCTCCGGCAACCATTCTTCTCATCTGAACTGGGAATTTACATCGAACCTTTCCGGAGGTTGAACCACCCAAATAAAATTCTTTCCACTTGCTTCCAAAGCAATTTCCAATTCCATCATTTGGGATTGTGAGGTTGTGTTCTGTGACCCAAATAACACGTATCAGAATTCGGGTTGTGTTTCAGTGATCAAGATGGATACCCGGTTCTTTGCTAGGCCGAACTTTTTTACTCAATGTTGGTCCAATTAGGTAAATGGGTCAACTAGTCCGGTCTAACTCCTCCATTGTGTTCAACAATATCCCATCAGACTTCAAACAAAGAGAGAGCTGTGTTTGGAGAAACACATACCATGGATCATTTCCGTCAGCCTCTTTAAGCATAATAGAGAGCTGCGATCGATGAATACTTCTTCGGCAGCGGTGCCGGGAAGTCCGACAGCTCGAAGAATTCATCTAAATCTGATAATTTGTTTTTAGACTGAGGGAGGTGCAACCAGAGAGAGAAGTATACGGCGTTACCGTACGCATCGCTGCTGTTGAACATGGCGTGGAAGACGCCGAACTCTTTCACGACATCGACGGTCCACCCGAAGAACTTGTCGGCGATGATACAAAGAGGATGGCGACCGTTTTGTTCCTTGGTGATGTCTGAGATGAGGGTTTGGAAAGCGAGTTTGACGGAGAGACCGGTGTGAGGGAGCATCTCTGTGTTCTCTGAATCGAGTGGGAGGCCATGATCGGAGCTGTTGAAGAGAAGCTTGATGAAGCATATGGTGGTGGTGTTGGGAGGGAGAGAGGAGGATGATCTGAGTTTGTTGATGTTGAGAGGTGTATTGACGAAGATGATGGTGTCCAGTTCTTTGTTGTATTTGGAAGGCAAGTGCTAGTGAAGGGATGATATGGCCTTGAGCCATGAATACTTTTTTAGGGATATATTTGTCTTTTTCATTCTACAATTTTAACCCTCTTCTATTTTCTCACGGAAGTGAATAACGAAGCAGCTAAATGCCATTTTGAAACTTTTAAGCAGCGGGATGTCCAACAAATATTAATGAGGCATCCCGTTGTAATTTTCCCTTTTTTTTTTACAGCTGTTGATGATCATTTTTGGCAAGAATGCCATGCCAACATAATGTGATGAATGGAGAGACCTACACAACATCATTATTCATTGGACTATAAAATTGGCATAGAATCGAGATTTGAGAAAATTGTATCTTTGAGAATTCTACTAGATCTGGTTTGTCGGGCATCCCCAATTGACAAGTTAAGACATTGCCAAACATATTTGACTCTCTTGGATCCTCCAACAAACATTGTAGATGAAAGTAGGATGGAAACTTTTCCCAAGAAGAATTAATGTGGAGGATAAAGAGTTTGACGAGCATTCCATCAGGCTCAAACCAGGGTTGACGGAAGCCCAACAGCCAAAGGGCTAGGCACTCCCAATAGGGTCTTCCGGGGGGATTTTTGACTTATTGGATCAATTTTTTGTGTGTATCGACACTCCCAGAGGTGTTGGAATGCTCGTTTTCTCCGCCATTATATGAGATACGCAAACTGAGAGTCGTGCCTATGCATGACGTACCTGACTTCTGAATAATCATTAATCAACTGAGTACTTTAATATGAGACTTGAAGGCATTTGTCAATGAGGAGATTTCCGTTATGGGTGAAAGCCCGTCAGGGAGGTTTCGGCGGTCCTTAAGGATGGCGGTCACAAGCGAGGGTGTGGCCGATGGCCGAAACGAATCCTGATGTGCCTACCTATGATTTGACGACATCAAATGTTTCGATGGAATGCAACCTCATAGTGTGAGTTGTCATTAGTTGTAACATATTTCCTTATTAGGTACAAATTAGTGAGTTGATTAAGAAATAAGATTTCTTCTAATGGGAATATTCCTTACCTAATTTGGAGCATAAGTGAGAGATTGTCTCCTTGATCTAAGAGATTGATTAGAGATGTTTGAGATTAAAGGAGAAGGTGATACTTGCCACCATCTCAGAGAACCTACTACATCTATATAAACCCCTGAGGGACTCAAGCCAAGAGGTTGGAATTTCACTAGTTAACACCCTTAAGACTTAACTATGAGAGAGAGAACCCACACTTAAGAAATCGCTGCAGAGAACTCCTTGGAGAGAAAGAGAGAGAGAGAGAGGAGAGAGACTTGAGTTCGTCTTTGTGAGAGTAAGTCTTAGAGGTGGCATCAGTCCACTTGTGCATCTTCCATCATCGGGTTGTAGCCATGACTCACCTTTCATGCCTTCTCGACTGGTACCGTATATAATCAGTTCGAGCAACGCCACGGGAACGATTGTATCATAGCGGCTTAGGCCCGAGACGGGTCTAGCTACCCCGATCTAGATCTACACGGGGAAGAATCGTTGACGTTTGCTATCACATGGGTTGTGTTCACATAAAAAACACCTAGATTAAAATGGTGACCTCACTGGAACCTAGATCGCTCAAACTGAGTTCTGTGAAAAGAGATAAGTTCATATTCATTTTCTTTGTCCTTTACATTTGTGAGAGATCAAGTTTTAACCCTTTTTCGAAGATGGTGAATGGACCTATGCAAGATCAAGTGTGTTCCAACTCTAATGTGGGTTGTGGCAAGCCACAAGTGCCAAATGTTCTTGTTACTGAGCAAGAAGAGATCACATAATCATGGTTTTACGAGCCAACATAAGAGAATGTTGGATAAGAAAATCCAATGGCCGAACTAATCCAACTCATAGCGGTCTTCCAAGAGTTGAATACACATGTTTCTGAAGCCTTGGAGAACACTGTCGCTACACACCAATCTCCTCCTCAACCTATCATCGTCGAGGACGTCAGTGAACAACTGCGCTAGGAGATCACTCTCGTCACCGATAGAGAGCTGCAAAATTCATATGAGTATGCCACACTTGCATATGTCAATGCATTATTAAAACATGAGAAAGTGCTATTGAAGGCGGACGATATGTATATCCACCTCCGCCCTCCATATTCAATAGGTATTCTCAAAAAGCCATACCTAAAAGACTACATCCCTCTGAAGTTTGTTAAGTACTATGGCAAGACAGGGAATACCAAGGACACATCACATGCCCCATGGATCCCTAGGTATGTTTGTTTTCGATAAGGAGTTGTGACTTTAAGAGTTTTCTAAGTCCTTGTCTGTTAAGGCTTAGGCATTGTATTCCAATCTCCCGTCGTACTCTATTCACTCGGGGGAGGAGATGTTTCATGCCTTCTTATAGAAGTGTTTTTTTTTGCTCACATCAAGGAGAGAATCACCCTTATGCATCTTAGCAAGGAACACAAGAGGTCCAGTAAAGGAATTATCGACTTCATCAATTGATTCCACACACTGATATTGGATTGTCACGAGCCCATCAATGAGGATCGTCTTGTACAGCTTTTTATTAGTAGCATGAGCCACGATTACTGTGCTTCAATTGAGAATAATGACGTCCATAAATTCATGAGGCTCCTGGAGGCTGCTCGATGCACCGTGCTATCGGTGATGGGGCTAATGTAGTGACCCGTACACTTTCATACACGTGGCACACACTCACATGGTACATGTGGCACCTATTTGTGGATAGTTTAATTATTATTTGAATATGTGTAGTTATTTTATGATGGATGTTTGATCTGTGTGAGTGATTGTATGCTTTATTAAATTTTAAGATGATTTGTGGTTTTTTTTTTAATTTACACGGTTGGATCTTGTTTAATTTGCATGTTTATGTGATGATGCATGTGTGCTTGTATGGGCGAGCATGCACCGTATCTTGTTTTGGTACTTTAAGTGAATTTTGGTTTAACCGATGGTTTTGTGTGGTTTATGGGATTGGACCGGTGGTTGAACCGGAGAACCAAGACCCTTCTCTATAAATAGAATGTTAGAGTTATGGTCTAATTAGGATTCCTAATCAGAATCAGATTAGGACTGTTTGGTTATTAGAATAGTAGAGATTAGGAGAGGAAAGCTACGATTTTTGGAAGTTCAGAGTTTTCTTCTTCTATTCTTCGTTCTTCGTCGGATCTTCGTCAATCTTCAAGCATTGTTCGTGATTTTGGAAGGCGTTTAGTCTCATATTTTTCGTGGAATTTTCTATGCACTTTTCGAGGTAGTTGTCTTACAATCAATTAGTTTGTCTTACACCCTTTGATATTAGATTGCTAGACAATGGTTTTGAAAATCAAGAAGTGAGGATTTATGTATGTGATAGATTATGCTTTTGATTGGAGGAAAGCAATAGATTTATGATTCCTGTAAATTGGAAGTGTTTATGTGATGTATTGATAGTGAAGTGTTAGGGATTTTAACCCTAAACGAATTTGATAAAAGAATTTATTTAATTCAAAATTTATGCATGTGGGATTTCTGTTTTTCATGAATTTCTTGAAATTCTTTATATTAATAGGGTTGTTAATTTTGATAGAGATTACATAATCCTAATGGTGTTATCAATTTCTTGAAATTATTTATATTAATAGGGTTGTTAATTTTGATAGAAATCACATGATCCTAACAGTGTTATCGGTTTCTTGAAATTATTTATACTAACAGGGTTGTTAATTTTGATAGAGATTACATCATCCTAATGGTGTTATCGAGTTCTTAAAACTATTTATATTAATAGGGTTGCTAATTTTGATAAATATTCCATAGGCCTAACGGCGTTAATGTTATCTTGAAATATTTAAAATGATAGGTTTGCTGATTTTGAAAAAGATTTCATACGCCTAATGACATTAATGTTTTCTTGAAATATCTATAATGACAGGGTTGTTGATTTTGATAAAGATTTCATAGGCCTAATGGCGTTAAGGTTTTCTTGAAATATCTATAATGATAGGGTTTCTGATTTTGATAAAGAATACATAGGCCTAATGACGTTAATGTTTTCTTGAAATATCTATAATGATAGGGTTGTTGATTTTAATAAAGATTACATAGGCCTAATGGCGTTAATGTTTTCTTGGAATAGCTATAATGATAGGGTTGTTGATTTTGGTAAATATCATATAGGCCTAATGGTATTAATGTTTTCTTGATAATATCTATATTTTATTATATTATCAAATTGGATTGTAAACACTAATGCCATTATTTAATTAGAATATTAATAAGAAGTGGGAATTACTATCTGTGTAAATGGATACAGTGATGATAAAGAAAATGAATTATATTATTCTAGTTAATAAATAGAAGGGATTGGAAGCATGGATATTATCTTTAATCTTATAAATGTTATTATTGTTAAGTGTGATCTTATAGATAATATAAGATTAAGAATATGATTGAGAGTATCCGTTTTTCTATTTTAATATTATATGTTTGCTTGAAATGTGCTTTGTTTGTGATGGGTTCGTAAATGTATATGGGTGCACGTGTAGACCTAATTGAGTGTGATTTAATTATTGAGTAGTGAAATATAATTAGTTATGCAATTGATATTGATTTGTATAAGATTAGTTAGATAATTTATGGATGATTGGTATTATGTGTGAGTTATGAATGCGTGATGATGTTATGGTATGGAAAGATAAATTATGAATGCATGTGGTTATGGAATGGGTATGTTATGTATATGATAATCATGTAGTATATTAACATGCTAGAGATGGTTATGCATATGTGGTTGATGAATGTGTGTAAACGCAATGCATGTGCACGGTAAGTACAGTGCATGATGATTGCTTGTGAGCATGACTTATACTATTTTAATTATGATTAACATGCTTATATGTGGATTGTTCACCCTAGATTTGTGTGGGTGAAAGGAATTTGGTAGGGCATTAGAGATGTCATACCACTTGGATTATCTTTAACTAATAGGGTCATCATGAGTTAATAGACGTGAGAGACCTAGTGGTACAGTAACTAAGCTTTTGGAGCTTAGGTGATCCTTATAGTTTTAAGTCCGTCTAGTTACAGATGGTTAGATATATTTGGGCTGTCTGTCAACCATGAATTAGGAAAATTCATGTGGTTTATCAGGGTGGTTGTGATTGGCTTTACCTTAAGTGAGATCCGTGGGCTTGAGTCCCTAAAGGAAAAATAGACTTGGGCGCTTGTGACCCGTGAGTTGACAGTCCCTAGAACTACGTTTGCACACATAGATTTATGACGATCTTATTCATCCAATGTAAAATGGGATATAGGAGGTGTTTGACCCTTGCTTGAAAGTTGGACCGTCTTTGGTCCGACGGGTATCCGTAAGTCCGTGACAGGGATTTGAGTCAATTGACCTGATAAGAGAACCGCTAATGTTTTTTGTGCGTGTTTACATTATGTATGTTGTTGCATGTGCATATCATTGGAGATGGATTGTATGTAGACATAGTTTGTGTGAAACTATGGGTTATTGTCTCGTTTATTGGATGATTTGGCATGAGTGTACCATAGCATATTGAGATGCTTTTAGATGATGTACATGATGTACAACACTAGATGCAATGCGTATATTTTATTGTGTATGCATTTTATCATGATATTTATTGAGATGCTTTTGGATGATGTACGTGATGTACGACACTAAAAGCAATGTGTATATTATTGTGTATGAATTTTATCATGATATTTATAGGATAATTGTTATGTGATGAATTGTTATTTATGAAATAACATAGATATCTGAGAATGAAAATGTTATGTATGAGATAACATGATTGTGTGATAACATGAAGAGCTGCTCACTCTGTGCATGTTTATGTGTGAAGGGATAGTTGTTAGTTCGCATCTACTAGTTGTGAGCCAACCCTTCATTGGGATTAACTTTGCAAGGCAATTACAAGAGGTTGTTCAAGGATTCACCACAAACTGTTGGTGGTGAAGGTTGGTGATGGTGGTGGGTGGGTGGTGGTGGTGGTGGAGCAAGGCATGCACACCACTAAGTGTGCAAGGCATGCAAAGAAAGTTGTGCAAGACATGCACCACCAATATTTGGGGGGGGTGCAAGTGTTACACCGTAAAATGTGCAAGGATGCACTACTAAGTGGTGCAAGGCATCCACAGTGAGTGGTGCATCCTTGCATAGTGGGTGGTGCATACTTGCATAGTTGGTGGTACATCCTTGCACTACCAACTTTGCAAGGCAATCATAAGAGGTTGTGCAAGGATTCACCACAAATTGTTTGTGGTGGGGGTAGGTGGTGGTGATGGGGGTGGAGCAAGGCATGCGCACTACTAAGTGTGCAAGGCATGCAAAGAAGGTTGTGCAAGGCATGCACCACTAATATTTGGTGGTGGTGAGTGGTGGAGAGAGAAATAGAGACGGAGAGAGAGAGAGAGAGAGAGAGAGAGAGAGAGAGAGAGGGGTGGGGGCGGTGAGGTTATTGTTGGTATTTGTTTTTTTTTTTTCAAAAAGCAAATACCAACTGTCATACCAAACAGGTTGTAACGACCCGGACCAAGTCAGGTAATTAAAGAATGAATCTTAATTAATCGGTTAATTACACATCTGGGGTTATGAGCAATGATCATGGCTAAATTGGACTAATTACTAGTTTTGGGAAATAGTGAGTTAAAATATGTAATTAAATAAACTCTAAATCCTATTGGACTGGACCTTAATGAGAAACATATCTGGACGTAAGGCCCAATAGAAGATCCAGTTAGAAATCAGCTAATTAGATAATTAAAAGTAAAAGATGAAGTTAAAATAGGAAACTAGAATCAGTATGAGGTGGACCATTCTCCTATTAGGGAGGATTCAGGATTTAGATTTTGAATTCAAAATTTGATAGGATAATTAGAAGCTTTCCTTTTAAACTGAAACTCCTCCAAACTAGGAAGGAAAAAGAAGGAAACTGTCTCTCCTTGCTCCACACGCCCAAAAGAAAAAGAAAAAGGAAAACCCCATTGTTTCACATGTCCAAGGGAGGGTGAGAGAAGAAGAAGAAAATCTGAGAAGAGAGAAAAATGAAAAAGCTCAAGGAGAAAGATGATGAGACCAAGAGGAAATGAGGAAAAACTAGAGAGAGTAGAGAAGAAGAGGAAAGCCTACTGTAGAAGGAAGAGGGCCAGAAAGGGAAGAAGAAGAGAAGGATGAAGGATACGGAATATTTGATGAAAGTGAAGGAGAAGAAGGTGAGGAGAAGCAAGAAGGAAGAACCCTAGTAAAACAACACCTAAACAGGCAAGAGAAACTAGACGAGGAGAGGGATTACTACTACTAGGATGAGAAGGTAGGGATCCTCCATTGATCTTGCAGTAGTTATGTCCATAGGGTTATTATAACGCTATCGATAACATGTTAGGATGATGTGCATGATTGGATGACGGATTTCATATACATGATCTTATTGATTCTTGGATTTTGTTTCAATTCCTATCATGATAATATGCATGTGATTTATGTATTAATTTTACAATCATGATTGATTTATTTGGTGATTTGTTATGCATGATAATCCTGACATTAGTACTGGTTAACATAAATTTCCAGATTTAATTATTAGCATGGTTTGATGGAGCATGATGGTCCGATGTTAAATTTATGATAGATTTTGTTTGATTGATTATTGTATTGATAAACATGTTAGTTGTATCATGTTTGAGATCTAATATGCATGAGAAACCTACGATTAACCTAGATAATGATCCAGTTAGTATTGAGATCTGTAGTGGTTAGTAGAAAATTGAATACTAAAGTTAGGGTGACCTTAATCAATTATTAAATCGGAAATTTTAAGACCAAAAGGTGTGAAATTATATGTTCTTCGATGAGGAACCAAAAACCCTGCAAAAACCTCGAAATCTGGGCCAAAATTCAATTCGGTAGATCTCTAAGTAGATGCCGAGTGATCTGCCTAGAGAGCCCAAACTCTCTGGACATTGTACCGAGCCTCGGCACAAGCCGAGAGATGTACCGAGACCCACGGTAGGAGTCTTGGTACATACCGAGAGAATCTACCGAGAGGCTGAAATTCTAGGGATAATCTACCGAGTCTCGGTAGATGCTGAGACATGTATCGAGCATCCTCGATAGGAATCTTGGTAGATACCGAGCATCTACCGAGCGCCAAATGAGGTGAAAAATTAGGGAAAGTTCCCTGAAGTGATTTAGAACACATGTGTATACTTGGTTTGTGTGGGAAACACTCGTATGGGTTTTTGTGCAACAATTTGTCTGAATTGGCTAGTTTGGCAGTTTAATAGGCAGTCTATAGGGTGATTTGATTTGTGATTGTTCTATGACATTTTGTTGACTTCTAGGATTTCAAATCCTAAATTAGAATGTGTGTGAGGGTATGTGGGACATCCCTGTTGTGTGGTGGTCCTATGGCTAGGCTATGTGGACTGTGATTGGTGTGAGTGGTACCAAGGGTATCCACTGGAGTCAATGGGATTGGCTGACTTGTTTGCTATATGAATATGTTATGTGTGATGCTGCGACCATCTTCAGATCAATGGGATTGATCTGGTGTGGTGTGCATGAGTGATTGTGTATGACAGGTGAATTCAGCCGCGAGTGCAAGCCCCTAAAGTTGAATGAGTTGTAACTGGTGGACTTCTAGCCCGGGTGCAAGTCCCTAGAATGAAGAGAGCATATGGTAGTTTCCAACCCCGGGTGCAAGGCCCTAAAATGTGATGGACAATACGGGTGGGTTCCAGCCCTGGGTGAAAGTCCTTAGAATTCGATGGCCGCAACAGGAGCATTCTTCCGAATGATTGATTGTTTGATTGTTTGATCATTGCATATGCGTAATTCACATTCATAATCATCATTTCATCTCATCACTCATCAATATGCATTGCACTTGCTTGTCTTGGTTGGATGTGTGATCTTTCTATTAGTAGTGAATGTTTGTAAGAATGGTTTGAAGTGAATGTTTGTGAGCATTGCTTGAAGTGAATGTTTGTGAGTATTTCTAGAAGTGAATGTTTGTGTGGTCTGTGTGAGAAGCATGGTGGGACCATGTGGATTGGCTGTATGGAATGGTGTTTTCTACCTTGGGTGTAAGTTCGTAAAAGAATGGATTATTGAAAGGCATGGTGGGACCATGTGTTGTGTGTTACATGATTAGATCATTTGTGTGATGCTTGAGACATTGTGGGACCATGTGGTATAATTATTGGGCATAGTGAGACTATGTGATTTAATTGTTGTGCATGATGGGATCATGTATTTTATGTTTAAAGCATAATGGGGCTATGTAGGATGAACGTTTGTGCATGATGGGATCATGGGGCATTATGATTTATCATGGTGGGACCATGTGAATGGTTATTATGGCATCTATAGTTTAGTGTATGTTTGGTGATCTTGTAGCGATATGTTGGAATTACATTACAACTTGAAACATATCTCTGATATAGTAATTTAGTATGATACGAGCATGATAAAACATTGTAAATGTGATATTATGTGTTGAATGAAATTGCATGAATTAATTGTGTTGTCATAAACCTATGGAAATAATTTCCGTAATTTCTTTGGATTTCTCTACTGGGCTTTGCTCATCCTTGTATTTTTACAGGTGAATTGTTAGAATAAGATGGACTGGGTGATATGCTGATCTCAGTTGTGATTGCACGAACGATGTTTAGAAACTTTGAGACATTGAAATTTCATTGTTTATTGGTTTGACCCTTTAAGGGGCTTGAATTGTAATTGACTAGCTAAATCGACTTTGGATTAGTTTGATTTGACCAGTACGAGTTAGGTTATGGTTTTATGTTATTAAGACTTCCGCTGAATTATTAAGTTGTTACTCTGAATAACCACACGAGGGTTATATTATGTGAATGGCAAACCGCATCCAAGGCGTTGGATCCGAAGGTTATTCCTCATAGATCCTCGAGATCCTATATCTCGGATTTGGGGCGTGACACAAGTCCTCTGTCATATGGCAGAGGACCAAAAGGAAAATATTTTGCCAAATTATACTTGAGGGGTCAGTAGTTTAGGTCAATACACTTTTTGGCAATAAGTTGCCTAAAGTAGAGGTAATCGGTAATTTTCCCTAGTTTTTATTAAGCTTAGATTTGAATTGGATTAGTTAACTCCTTTCTGGAAGAGTTTCATCAGGTCATGGAACTGGTCATTAACATCACCAAAAACAGTGACTGAACAATTTACAGGCTGCACATTGGACTCCTTAATCAAGATCTCCTTTTCTCCAGATACTTGATGAAGCTTTTAAGAGAGAGAGAGAGAGAGAGAATACCTGACCCTTTTATTTTTTGGTATTTGTTGACAGCAATTCTTCAATCCTTGTTTTATTCTTAATCTCCTTCAGTTTTCTCCTTGTATTTTTTTTTTAAATTTTCTCCCCTTTTTGAAAGAGCATCCAACCCTGCACATTAACCAATCACAAAGGAAAACATTAGCAGTAAGTTTTTCTATTTGTTCGGATCCTATCATGCGGATCGGATTCTCTGAAACAAGCCCCACGAAATGTTCTATTCAAAGGAACCACAGTGATTGTACCATGTAATCCGCAAGGTTTTAAGTCTCAGGATCACGGATTGGACTGGTCCCGGCCGATCCGGATCCGGACCGGCCGGTCCGGTACAAAAGTTGGATCTCCCATTTAAGAAATAAATAAATAAAATTTGGATCGACAGTACTAGTTGGGAATGATCGGTACCGCACCAGTCCAGGTCGATACCTATTGGACCATTCCATTTATAAATTAAAAAAAAATTGGACCAGTTGTACCGGTCGGTCCGTACCGGTATCGGTTGGACCGGTCCGATCCAAAGCCACTTGATACAATAGTTGTATCGTAGCTTGAGATCAAATTGGTCCTGGCCAATCTCGATACAGACTGGATTGGTCCAATCCTTGAAACCATGGTAATCCTTCCATGGTGCTATATAGGGGTGGCAATGGGCAGGGTGATCCGCCTGGCTTGACCCTATGTTTGGGCAGGCTTGGACAAGGATAATTAGCTCGTAGGAATGAGCCAAACTGGAAGTAAATGTCCGTTCAATTTGTAGGGCCGGACATGGGTAAATGTTAGATTGGTTCGGTCCAACCCGACCTGAACATTCCCTACCTACTATCTATTACATTTATTTATTTTTAATAAGAAGTAATTATGTTATTACATAATTACTAATCATATAATATGTTATTTAAATTTTAACTATATTAGTTTTATAATAGATAGGCAAAGTTAGGGCCGGGCTGATATGGGTTTGGGCTTGGACAAACAATATATTAAGCTTGAAGCTTGGGTCGGGACGGACTCGAACCAACATAAACATACTTAGACTTCAGTCTGACCCGTTGCCACCCCTAATGCTATAGGTATTGATGATTTGGCGGTCTAAATTAATCACTTTGGATACGTGGCGTGATCTTAGAATGCATATACATGCTCAAAAGATACACCCGCATATGCCACATCATATGTATAAAGCAGTTACCTGCTCCCCCACTATCTCCCGTGTGTGAACGTCGAACGGCGCTCACACCCTTATTGAGCCACGTCAGCTGTACTGATGGTTTTGGCTTGATGTGAGAGGAACGGTCATCTCTATCCTAATCAAGGGTTAAACTGCTGGTCAAAGGTTAACTCTTGTAGTGAAGGAAACCTTACAGGAAGTGATGGTTACTGTACACCTCATCAGAGGCTAACCACCCTGAGATGGTCAATTTGTTACGGATTAGTCACCCTCAAATAGACTGAGGGTTAGTCACCCTTTTCATATTACTAAAGGGTTATGTCTCCTTCGAATGACATAAATAATGGCTTGTCACCCATAAAAGACTCTTGCATTTTGTTGACTTCAAAGGAGTCTTTATTAAAGGAACTCCCGAAGTATACTTTACACTCATCCCTAGGGAACAACTCTGGATGATGACTTTATTGACTTCGAAGTTCCCTCAAGAAGGAGTACTTTGAAGGCATGTTATAAACTTTCTCCATACGTCATCTTCGAATGACAGTTATGGATTTGCGGGACTTAATTGTACATTTACTTAAGATTATTTCGAAGGACATGCACTTCTCTTACTAAAGTTTAGTTCAAAAAGGCATTCGAATTGGTTTCTTAACCCAGAACCTTGAAAGATCCTAAGGTAGCTCTTCCTCACAAGGATGATTGATCATGAAAACCGAATCACTCATTGAGAGACTTGCATTTAAGATCTCCACATGAGCAAATTCGATAAATATACCGATCACCTTGTAAAAGGTATAAAGTTACTTCCGTCTCTTTCAAAGGAACATAGATTGAACTACTCCTTCAGGAAAGGGCAAAAGCCAGAGAAATACTAAACTCGAATGACCCATTTATGTAAAGAAGGTTGCAATGAATCCCCAATTCGGCACGTATTAAAACCTCAGCTACTTATATATCTGTTATATATCTAATCTGAGGGGATTTTTTTCTTATAAGGTATGGCGGTGATAAGAACGGAACGTTCCTTTATGCACGAAACACATGTCATTCAGTTCTTGATCTCCTAGACTTTAGAGCAACCTATCACAGATCAAGTTCACTTGATCGAATGAATCCTCACAATTTCCTTCTGGAAATGACTTAGCCGTGTTGAAGACGCATACACTTGGATATACATTGCTGCATGGAGATATTTCTAAGCTCCTCTCTGGACATTGATCTAATTGACATATGTCCTGGTCAAGAGAGGTTGCTATTAGATGATTTCTCTATAAATAGCAGAGTCTACCCAAAAATCAGTTAATTCAGAAATTTGTAGAATTACTCATAATCTGAATAACTGTTGGAACATTGAAAAGAACTTATCACCTTCAAGTAAAACTCACAGATACTTGAAACACTAAGAGTGATAACTTATCAAAGAAACAAACAAAAATACTTGTGTCATTCGAACATTGAGGTTCCCTTGCTCTGTGGTGTGCGTTCTTATTGACACACCTGACATCTCAACTCCCTTCCTTTTTGACTCCTTCTTTGTCTTATTTACAGATCACATTCAGGAAGAAACGCTCTAGATTGAACGGTTGCGCGACAGTTTAGGCTATCCTGAGATAAATTATTCGGACTTTATCTCTGTTGATGCTTTTGTATTAGTGAATTCAAATTACTAAATGAAGAATTCGAATTTCGAGTTGTTACAAATTATGCATCACCATTGTGATCACCCCCGGGTCGGGTGGACCCTAGGTCGATCGGGTTGTTTTGGAGTCGCCACCATCCATTGAGTTTGGGTGTGAATGG
>JAUPMG010021978.1:0-14176 GCA_031762675.1 Pachysandra terminalis | reverse complement strand
GAGAGAATGTGATAAGGGTAGTTTAAGTTTTTTTTTTTTTTTTTTGTTAAAAAGCAATGAGAAGGGACAAAATTAACATGTCCTTTGTCATGTGCGACTAGTTTGTTATATGTATATTTTATTTATAAAATATTTTGGTCAATATATTTTTAGGCAATGAATCTTCTAAATATAAAATTTTTATAATTTTCTCTAAAAATTTATTATATATTACGTAACCTCGTTTGAGCTTGTTCCTGAAAACTAAGTCTTATCTTTGCTTAGACGTCATGACTTTCATGTTCAAAATTTGTGAGGTATGAGACAAAATCATTCTAACGCAAATGTCAATCTTTTCTTTGGGGTCAAATCATCTTTATAAGTATAACCTCACTCAACCCACGGGTGTGCAAAAGGCCGGGTACGGCATAGCGGGGCCATGATTCAGAATGTGATGCTGGTTTCGGGTTGGGCCCAACTCATAGTTCTTTTCGTTGGACGGTTTGGATTGATCCGAATTAAAAAAAAAATCCTAATTTCTAGAGGCGTCCATAGGTTAGGCCATGCCATATTCTAGCCCAGTCCTATCAAGTAAAAATAGGTCCTAGCTAAGGATGGCAACCGGTTGAGCTCTAGCCAGGCCATACTAGTACAATTATGTTGAACCGAGCCCGTCCATGCTGTGAGTTGGGTTGATACTAAAACCTCTTCAAAGAGCACTCATGATTCATGAACACGTATTTCAAAAACCAAATTCCTTATCAATGTTTTAAGATGTTTGCGTGTCTGTGTTTAGGCCTTAATTTACCCCAAAAAAAAGTGTCTAGGCCTTAAAAGAAAAAGGCAAGCGAACCTACAAAATGCTACTACTGATGCATATGTCACGGTAATTAACAAAAAAATAATTTTATTAGATTAAGAATTTCTTATTTAATAGAACGAAGGTAATAGGATTAGGCTTTATTGAGTTAGGTTAAAAAAGGCCCAAACCAGATCAAAATATAGTACCAGCTTAAAATTAAATCCAAGCCCAACCTTAGACCAAAAACATAGGTTCAAGGTGTCCAAAAGTTACTTCAGCCAACGAGTCAAGAGTCGATCCGTGCAAGTTGACAGTAACACCCCTACTAGTTTCTACCAACACAATTAGGCTTGTTAATGGATCGGATCATGACCTAAATCCGATCTGATAATTCTGAGTTCACTATAAGATTTATGGGTCCGAAATATGAATAAAAATGATCCGATCCCATTATGTGATCAAATTCGGATTCTATAGTACATGGGCCATCCGATATCATATCGGATTCATATATTTGGATTTTGTTATCAGATTCAAATAAAGCATAATTTTCTGAATCCGACCCTTTGACAGGCCTAATTATACAACCTGCAAAAATACAAAGTGGATTTTGACGGGTTAACCGGTCGGGTCGCTTTGAATACAAAACAACATAATTCCCTCCGTCGCATTCAACCTCTTTTCTTCTACTCATAGTTTTAAATTTCGGAAATAACATTGATTTTGGCTGGCCAAACGAAATCGAAATATCCGAAATTTCGGATATTTTGGCAAAATTTCGTTGAAATCTTTTTTTTTTTATTTAAAATAATTGGCCGAAATAATGTCTGAATTCGGTCCGAAATTTCGTTTATTTCGTTGAAATAAATTCACTTATTTTTTTATTTACAATATTTTAATATAGATATAATTTAGCCAATTTCTTTCTTTTTTTTTCTTTTTTTAATAAGTACTAAGTAATAGCTTCTACAATATAAATAATAAACTTAGTTAATAAAAAATAATATTTTCATTCAAATATAATAATATTTTGATTAATAATGTGAAATCATACAAAAGTTTACAACTAATAAATACAATATTTATATTACAACATCCAAAAAGTATATAAGTATCCAAAATATATTGGATTTAAATTCAAATTATAGGGGTTTAACGATTTGTAACAAAAACTTACCAGTTGACCATAATACCCCTCAATCAATGATAATGGTAATAAATATGAATCATTTTTTAATTTTTAATTTTTTAATTTTTTTATTTTTATCCAATAATTATATGAAATCAAGGGGGTTTTCACAATTTTCATTGATACTAAGCTTATTTCTTTTTCCATATAAGCATCTATTTTGTTTTTAAGATTATTAAATAAGGTATCTAAGAGTATTTTTGTTTATAAAATACACTTTTAAATTATAGAGAAGGTGTTTGTGATGGTCAAAGTTCAAGGGGTACTTATTGTTATTATGCCAAACTCAAAGGGGTGTGAAAATAATTTATTATTTTTTAAACTTTTAAATAGAATTTTGAATTATTTCGGCCGAAATAATATACATTTTAGCTGAAATTTTTTGGCTAAACTGAATTTATTTCGGCAAAATTTTGCCAAAATAATCCTCTTTTGGGACAAAATATTTCATTTTAAATTATATACATTTCGCATTTTCGGTAGTGTAAACCGAAACCGAAATTTCGCGAAATTTAAAACTATACTTCTTACTTCCCATTTTTTTCAATCTCCAGCAAATCATCATAGTATGTATCTACAGAAGTTGATCATCAAATTCCGTAGTAAACCATCTTTTCAAATTCAACAACAACGAAAACGGATACCTTATGGAAAAGGGATAAAGGAAACCCTAGCTTTCCAATATTTTGATTTCGGTCAAACTCTTCAATTCTTCCAGTTATCATCGTGATTGATGTGATAATTGTTCTTCGATTCTTCGGTTGGCTCCATGAATCCCAACACATTTTCTTGATTCTCAAGTATGCTCACAGAGAAAAGCTTTATGGAGAGCTCAGGAAGACTGGAAACTTCAAGGAGAAGCTGGCAATCCACTGTAATTTCTCTCTTCTTTCTTTTGATTTTGTTGTTTTAGGGGTGTTGTTCATGTTTGTTTCTGGGGGTTTTAGAAGACACACCAAAGACAAAATATTTTTCAAATAAAAAGGATTTATGGATCCTCTCCCAATAACTTTGCAGCTTTTGGAAAATATCTTATGCTTTTCGTGTTTCACCCATCAGACTAAAAAGGATATTTACCCTATCAATGGTTGGGTACAGTATGGAAACTTTTATTTGGGTATTATTGAAAAATTCAAAAAAAAAAAAAAATTCATAATACAAGCAAGAGACACATGCCCAAAACAATCTTACCCTAAAGTGAAGAATGGGGAAAAAATGAAAAACTAACAATCAAATATATATATATCTGTGTGTAAGAAAAATTGGTCGACGGATGTCGGAGATGTTGTCGCTCTGATGCCATAATAAACTACTGTTAATATAATTCATTATCTATATATTGAATCCTAATGAGGGCTGATATAGAAATCACAATGAAACAAACATAAAATGAGATCTAATCTAATCGTAACCTTATTACATATATAAGATTGCCAATCCAATATTTACATTAATAGCTCCATCAATGACTCCATCTGCATGGGCGTCTATACAACATCTCAATACTCTGTCACTCAGTAGTGAAGAAAAGAAAAGAAAAAAAAAAAATTGAAATCAAACTAACGGTTTAAAGTGCATCCATAAAAGAACCAAGACAGTTCCATGAGAAACTTTTCTCATAACTATAACAGTATTAAAGTGCATTCTTTTTATTGTAATGGGTACAATTATAATAGTATTAAAGTGCATTCCTTGTTATTTCGATCCAATGCTTCTAAATAAGTATCCACAATTACCTCCACTACATCAGATAGGATTTCCAATCCATTGAGCTTCCTTGTTTATTCTCCAATAGATTTCTCCATTGGATTTCTTCATATCCACCCTAGATGTTACACCTAGATGGAGGCCTCCATCGATATTGAGAGTTAATGTGGTTCTGTAAGTCACTTTTTTTGTTTCGTCAGCTAATTTAAACTGAAAGAAACGAAGAACCATGGAGATTATCTTCATTTGTTGATATGCATAGTCCTTCCCTAAACACACCCGAGGACCAGCTTGAGTCAAGAAACAATTGAAAGATATTAATGAGTATTTTCATGTTAGGAAACTAATTATATACCATCGCTTAATGTTCAAAAGATGTTACTAACATGAAAGGCTACAAATTTGAATGGTGATACGGGTTGAAAAACTCCATTGTTTAGCCATCTTTCAGGTCAAAATTCCTCAGCATCCTCACCCCAAATGGAAGTCATTCTGCCCATAGCATAAACCATGTAGTATACTCCATCTCCTTTTTTCACTTTAAAACCATAGAAAGGATGTCATCCGTTTCTGAACACCTTCCATCCTATACCAAAGACACCATAGAATTAGCAATAGTAGTAGCAAACAAGAAATTAGGGTTCGAAATAGTCTAAAGTTGCTAGCATGAGTTACCACTGGGCTAGTAGGATATAGCCTTAAAGTCTCCGTTAGTGTAGCATGGAGATAATGCATCTTCTCAAGTTTGTCGTCGGTTAACTTTGTCGATGTTTGTTTCCTTGTCGTCAACTTCTCTTACTTGCTGTGCTATCTTTTCTTGTATTAGAGGGTACTTGCAGAGCATGTAGAAGAACCATGATAGGGTACTTGCAGTGCCGTCTTTGTCAGCAAACACGAAGTTTAGAATTATATCCCTCAGATATTTGTCAGTTATCCCCCTTGGATCTTTCTTGTTTAAGACAAGAAACCTCAAAAGTATATCCTCTTTGTCATTCTGAGAAACAAGTTCAAGCATTCAGTACTTGTTTGTTAAAACAAAGAATCACATCCTTGTATCTACAGCAGCAACAACAACAACAAGAATTGTTAATATCAAGTGCAGTACTCACACTAGATTGCTGCATCCTCTTTCTCTGAATTGCTCCATACACGAAATTGTCGATAACTTTTATGTTATTCTTAAGAGTAGCTTCTGAGCCTATGTTTAGAAATCTCTTCAGCTTCCAGACGGGATCGGCAAAGCGCCAAGATACCAACTCATCTGAATCGTTGAAAGCTTTGATGAATACACCCCCTTCTTTGCTTGATCCCCTCAAGCAGTCCAACTCCACCCCGAACCCAACTTTGAATATGGATTCCAAAACGATTCTCGTTATTAGATCCTGCAAGCAATCAATCACTTTAAAACTGTTTGCTCTAATCAAAATTGAGTATGTTAATGTTTTTCTTTGAGGATATTGATTACTTGCATATCAAACTTCTGGTTCTTGATCATAATAATATCTGAAATGGTTTCAGCCAATTTGGCAGCGTTTCTTCTAAAAACAGCACAGCTGAAGTCTCTCAAGTTTCTGGTAGAGAACTCTATAGATGGAAGCTTCCTTTGTTGACGCCACTTATCGCCATTAACATTAAAGATACCGTCTCCTAGGAGATCTGGGAGTATCTCATTGTCGAACTCGGCCTTTGGGTACTTATTGAAGTTGGTTTTGAGTACATGCTCGACGTTTCGTGGGTCCGTCGTGTAGATTTCACTCCGAGTTGGTGCAAGAATTCGGAAGGTTGGATGCTTCCGGGCAACATCAGTCTGGTAATCGTATAGTCTGTCAAAATAGAGGAGTTGGCTGAAGATGGTGCCGGTCACAGGTGGGTATTGAGGAACCTTGTATGATTTCCCTGTGAAGATTATGAGTAGTATAGCGCAGAAGCTTAGTAACAGAAGAATGATTGTTGTTGGTATTGCAGTGAAGATGACAAAGAAGGTATCCATCTCTCTAAACTGAAAACTAGTAATTGGGTAAACAAGTTGTTAAGAGGTGCTTTGAGATCTTGGTCTCTCAAGTAAATCCCTTAAAGGAGAGTGGACTCCATTACTGTGGCAAAGCTTTAGCATTTTCTGAGTCCCTCAAATAGACTAACAAAAAATACATATTAATAATTTTATGTAATACTTGGATTGAGTGGGATACCAAGTCAAGCGAAGGTGGTTCGCTCAACTTCATTGTTCAACAACTATCCTTATTAAAATATAAAATGAACAATTAAAATGTCATTAAAAAAAAGTGAAATCCCAAACGCTCACATAGGTTCATCCTTTTTTTTCTGTACATGCGTCATCCTCTTTTAAATTTCTCAAAGGTCTACATCATCCATGGGTTCATTTCATGCATCCTAATCTCTTACAAACCACATAATAATGCAATTCTCTTTCAATAAATTACTTTTATTGTCGCTTTGGTGTCACAATAAATTACTTTTAAGTTATTCATTAAGTACATGTTGAATTTTAAAAAGGATTAACATAGAAATCACACAATGTGACAAACATAGAAAGAGATCTAATCAAATCTCAATCTT
The DNA here is from genome assembly GCA_031762675.1 of Pachysandra terminalis. NCBI lineage: Eukaryota > Viridiplantae > Streptophyta > Magnoliopsida > Buxales > Buxaceae > Pachysandra > Pachysandra terminalis. The sequence goes on along the minus strand of JAUPMG010021978.1, from coordinate 7,922 downwards.
GTTAAATATATAAGTTTGCCAATCTATCGATCAACAACTAAGATTATGTTAAGATAAACTTGTTATTTTATGTAATGCTTTCTATTCACTTGATTTTGAAATATCCATCCTAGAAACTGCACGAAGATAGAGGCCTCCATTTCTATTGATAGTCGACATGATTCTATAGGTCACATTTTTTGTCTCATCAGCTAACTTAAACCGAAAGAAGCGAAGAAGAACCATGAATCTTTTCCTAAACATATCTGCGAACCAGCCTATTGACTAGAAAAAATTGATGAAAAATATTAGAAGAGTATTTTTCAGGCTAAAAATAAATATTCCATAGCTAAATGATCTTTTTTATTTTTATTTTTTTTTTGTTTGCGTGGAACCTTGACCCTAATTAGTACGTAGGGACAGGGTAAACCCCAGATACATGACCTATCCACAAGGACCATCTATCAAGTAAGTCCAAGGACTCGAACTTGAGACTTTTAGGTCTAAGCAGAGAGCCTGCCAATTGAGCTAACTCGTGTGGATTAAAAAAAGAAGAAGAAGATGTTACAAACATGAAACACTACCAATTTGAATGACGATTCAGGTTAAAAAACTCCATTGTTTAGCTGTCTTTTCGATCGAAAATTCTCGGCATCCTCACCCCAAATGTCTGCCATAGCATAACCCATGTAGTACACTCCATCTCCTTTTTTCAGTCTAAAACCATCATGGAGGATGTCATCCATTTTTGAACACCTTCTATCCTACACCAAAGACACCATAGAATCTTAAGTACTAATAGAAAATAAGGAATTAGGGTTTGAAATATTTACCATTGCGGCAGCAAGGTATAGCCTTAAAGTCTTCGTTAGTACAGCATGGAGATAATGTATCTTCTCAAGTTTGTCATCAGTTAACTTTGACGTGAAAATCATCGATAGTAGTTTTTTTTTTCGTTACTATCGTCGACGACTTCTTTGACTTGTTGTGCAAGCTTTTCTTGTATTAGAGGGTGCTTGCAGAGCATGTAGAACATCCATGACAGGGTAGTTGCAGTGCTGTCTTTGCCACCACTTGGGAAATTTAGAATTATAGCACTCATAAATTTGTCAGTTATCTCCTTGGGATTATTCTTGATTTCCATAAGAAACCTCAAAACTATATCATCCTTGTCATTTTGAGAAACAATGTTCACGCATTCAATACTTGTTTGTTAAAGCTAACAAAGAATACCACAACTTTGCTTATGTACTAGCAACAACAACATCAACAAGAAATAATATTATTTATGTTACCAAATTAACATCAACAAGTTTCTGCTATGCTTACAGCAAAAACTTTTAAACTCTGACTGACTACTGGTTGGAAGGTAAGGCTAGGATTCTAAGAAGGAAATCCACAAAATTCGCACTTAAACTCTGCCTTCAACCAAGACACAAAACTCCTTAAGTAGATAAACGAGAAGCAAAAGAAGACGCTAGAGCCGGATAGGTGTAAAGCTCAGATCAAAAGATGAAAAGCAAAGAAAAGAGATTCGTTCAAAGATATAATGATTAAAAATGACACAGCCAAAATAATTAAAGGTAAACAAAAGAAAGTAGTCAAAAGCAAACAATGAAAAGCAAAGATGCTGATCACGTGAAGAAAGATGACAAAATGGACAGCTGGACAACTTTTTTCTCAGAAAAAAAAGCTGTGAGTGAAGCCAGCTGGACAATACCGATACAAGACAAGGTAAAAGAAAAAGAAAATCCATAATTGCAAAAGGTACGTTGGATGAGATGCGGTCGGTCGGCTGCAATAATGGAGATGTCATGCATCAACAAGTTATTGGGCCAAAAGGGCCTGCAGAAATATTGGGCCTACCAGGCCGAGCTTGATTATTATTTGAATATTGGATATTGGAATAGTATTGGACTAAGTATTTGGATGATTAAGGGCTTGAGATGTCATGCCCAAAAGTTGGATTATAAAATGGGTTTGGTGGATCAGATGAAGGAGATGGATCCAACAGGCTGGTTGATGTGGATTCATCATCGGCATCGTCGAAAAGAGCTAATAATTGGGCTTTGAGATCTCGGGGGTGAAATATTGGAATTATTAAGGATTATTTGTTGTTTCAGTTTTTGAAATGTAGATAAAGGTTTATCAGGTGATTTGGGTTTTGGAGTATTAATGGGCTGAGTGGGAGGATAAAGTTCAATCATTCGTGCAGGAAGAAAATTGGCTGTGTCGCACTTAGCCCACCATTTGGTAGCAATTTTTTTACAGAGATACGGAGGGATATTCTCAGAATCAAAAGCATACTGCCATGCCATGATCCAAGGGATAGCAAATTCTCTCATAAAATGGAAAAATGGAATGGGTGGAGAATCTAAATGATTTGGATTATTGGAGAAGAAGATTTCAAAGGATTCAAATATTGGAGGAGGAAGAAAGTCAACAGAAGGTTTTGGAGCAAAAGCCTTCCATCATGCAATGAACCATGGAGGAATAGGGTCACTGAAACCAGGAGCGAAGAAAATAAACTAGGAATGTTTGAAGTGCTTATTCTGAAACCAAAAGATATTAAACCAAGCATTTACATAATCCCAAAAGGTATAAGGGGTACGTGTGATATTCGAACCATATTGGGGTTGATGAAGGTATTTAACAGTATTGTTGTTACCCCAAGTGTGACGATTGAGAATACGTTTAATTTGTAGTTTTGAAAAAAACAATAGTATGAGGATCTGAGGGATTAGAGTTATGGGTGATGTATGCAGAACGGGTTTCCATTAAAATATCTTTATAAAATTTATGATTTCTAACATCATTAAAAGGCATATGAGTGTCAAGGGGAAAATAATGGGAAGCAACGGTATTAGGGGAGAGATGGAGTTCATGTGGTTCAATGGGGATGACCTGGATGAGGTTATGTGGTAGGTAAGAGGGTTCTGTGGTCTTGGAAGAAGAGGGTCGAGAATAAGGAGTATTAGGATTAGGAGGGATATTATATCGAGGATAATTAATAAAAGGAGAAGGCCTTGGAGAAGGAGATGAAATGGTCTGTGAGTAAAAAGGGGAAGAAGGTCGAACATTTGAACTATGGGCCGGACGGACCTGCGGTTGTTGTTGTGGGCTTGGCCTCATTATGTTCCTGTAAGAATTCTCTAGTTAAAAATCAGGTAAAGAGTTAGTAGTACCATTAATAAATTCTATTTGAAAATCAAAAATAGAAAGAATAGCTTGCCACCTAGCAAAAATTTGTTTTGAAGCTAGATTTTTAACATCCTTTTCTAAAATGTCTTTTGCAGCTTTACAATATATTTTTAAAAGAAATTCTTGATTTAATAAATCACTTTGAAATTTTGAAATGCATAAAACAATAGATAAACTTTCTTTTTTAATTCTAGAATATTTAGCTGTGCAGGTTTCCAAACACCAGAAGTAAATCTAATTAACTAAGCCTAATTTGATGATGGGTTGATTTGCTTAAGGATTCCACCATAACCTAAATCAGAAGCATCAGTTTCTACTATTTTAAAGGCATTAGGGTTAGTTATATTGAGACATTGGAGTATTTGAGCATGTGCCTTTATTGTTTGAACAACTTTGGTATGGACATCTGTCCATGGAGGAGGGCTTTTCTTTAACCTATCATAAAGGGGTTTGGAATCAATAACTAAATTTTTATAAAATGGAGCAATATAATTAAGACTACCTAAAAATCTTTGTAATTGTTTTTTATCTTTTATTTCATCGGGGAACTTATTAGCAAATTCTAAAGCTCTTTCGATGGGATGGACAGTAGATTGATAGATATAATGTCCTAAAAATCTAACCTTAGTTTGAAACAATTTTGTTTTGGCTTGAGAAATTCTAGTCCACTAGATTTAATAATATTAAAAAATATTCTAAGATGCTTCTAATGGGATTCTAATGATTCAGAATATACTAGAATATCATCGATATAAACTATAATAAATTGTTGGTAATTATTAAATACATCATTCATTATATGTTGAAATTCGAATGGAGCATTTTTTAATCCGATGGGTATAACATTCCATTCATAGTGTCCAAAGGGCACCGAGAATGCAGTCTTGTACCTATCAGATTCATGTATTTGTATTTACCAAAATCCAGATTTTAAATCAAATTTGAAAAATATATTTGCATTAGTTAATCTATTTAATAAATCTTGTTTATTTGGTATGGGGTATCTAATCCATTGTAAAACTTTATTTAAAGGTTTATAATTTATTACTAATCTAGGTACACCACGTTCTATTTCTACAGCTTTATATACATAAAATGCGGAGCAATTCCATTTAACTGTTCTTTTATTTTATCATGGGATAAAGGATTAAAACCAACAAAATGTCTAATAATATTTGTAATTAAAGTGTAAATAGAATCTTGTATTTGTAAGCCTTCTGCGGTTAATAGAGGTTGATTATTTTCATCAGTCTTAACAACAGTTAATATTATTTGTCTATCTATGGGGGTAAGGTAATTATCCCACTAGCCTTTTAGTTGGCCAGAAAAACCACAAGTGATGAACAATATTTATGAATTGATACTCTGCGAAACCATCTATGTTCCAATTATATATATGATCAGGACTATAACTACCTTGATAATCTAAAATAGAGAGGTTTTCGTATTGAGTATCAGCTAAGGAAGGTCTATTATAATAGGCTTTTGTGGGTTTCCATAAGTGTGGTCTACGTTTATGAATAGCATGAATTTGATCAGGAGTATCCGGGTTTGATTCATTGTCATTTTCGGTTTGGGTGTCAGAAATATTAGTATCATCTTTTGTTAATGCCATGACCTGCTTACCTTTGGAAACTTGAAGGTCATTTAATTTTTTAGACAATTGATCTATAAATTCATTACTAACTATATTCGTAAGATTAAAATTTTGAAGTTCTATTGGTTTGATTATAGGTTTATTTGAGGAAGAAGATATAGTAATATTGGGTTTCTGTAGAGGATGAGATTTATGAATATTTGTAGTAGTTGAGGATTGTCAGAGGTTTTCTATCCGATCTGTTTGTCGACCTATAGATTGAAGATGAAGATTTGTATAATTATTTTGTTCAATTAATGCTGATAAATGTTCTAATTTTGTAGGTAATTCTTTTTCATGATCTGCAACAGTAGTTTTAAAAGGAGTGGCTCTATTATTGTGATTAAAAAGTACAGTTTTATTGGGAGGGTGAATAGTTTCAATAATAATCTGAGTAGTTTGCCATGATGTAGTTATTTTTTCGGTAACATTTATTTGTGGAGATTCATTATTTATAGTAGAGAGCCATTCAAAGAAAGGAATATTAATTTTTAACTCATTCATATACTCATTCCATTGATGTTGAATATTATTTCTTTCTTCTTGAGTATAATTTTTAAAAAATAATGTTCTTCTAAATTCATTAATGGGATGAAAAAATTCTTTTCTTAAAAGTTCTTTATTAATTTGGAATTCATTATTGGTGATAACCATAATATTATGATTAGTAAAATCTACTTCTAAATCCAGAAAAGATTCATTAGTAAAATCTGATTCATTGTCACTTTCTCAATCCTCACACGTGGGGTGACATCAATACTGTTAAATACCTTCATCAACACCAATATGGCTCGAATATCACACGTACCCATTATACCTTTTGGGATTACTAAATGCTTGGTTTAATATCTTTTGGTTTCAGAATAAGCACTTCAAACATTCCTGGTTTATTTTCTTCTCCCCTGGTTTCACTGACTCTATTCTTCCATGGTTCATTGCATGGTGGAAGACTTTTGCTCCAAAACCTTCTGTTGACTTTCTTCCTCCTCCAATATTTGAATCCTTTGAAATCTTCTTCTCCAATAATCCAAATCATTTAGATTCTCCACCCATACCATTTTTCCATTTCATGAGAGAATTTGCTATCCCTTGGATCATGGCATGGCAATATGCTTTTGATTCTGAGATTATCCCTCCGTATCTCTGTAGACAAATCGCTACCAAATGGTGGGCTAAGTACGACACAGCCCATTTTCTTCCTGCACGAATGATTGAGCTTTATCCTCCCACTCAGCCCATTAATACTCCAAAACCCAAATCACTTGATAATCCTTTATCTACATTTCAAAAAATGAAACAACAAATAATCCTTAATAATCCCAATATTTCACCCCGAGATCTTAAAGCCCAATAATTGGCTCTTTTCGACGCGGCCGATGATGAATCCACATCAACCAACCCATTGGATCCATCTCCTTCATCTGATCCACTTAACCCATTTTATAATCCAACTTTTGGGCATGACATCTCAAGCCCTTAATCATCTAAATACTTAGTCCAATACTATTCCAATATCCAATATTCAAATAATAATCAAGGTCGAATAGATATATATATATATACACACACACCGTGGGGTCTCAATCTTGAACGAAAAAGGATGATCTGCGTCTGAACCCGGAACCCGGATGATCCACATATCACTGAACAATTGATCATAAGTCAATGCAGCGAGCTGGCCAGACGCTTCGAACCATCTACAAATGATTAAATCCTGCGAAAGAAACACTATATGAATCATAGTTTAAAACCTTAAAAAAATAATAAAAATTAGGAAGTAAAACGAAAGATGGCTTTATACTGCCATAAATTCGAAACGTTCAACTGGGTTCTCTAACCTTTGATCCCGAGTTTCTCTAATGGCTGATCCTCCCCAGAAGCCCACCAATGAGTGGGCCTTCTAGGGTTTTTCATGTGAATGATCCACAACAGCAGAAGGGTTTTTCTGAAACGCGCGCACACACACACACACATATATATATATATTCCTAAGTTCCTAAGTGTTAAGGGTTTAATCAAATTAGTTTCCATCAGTCTTGGGGCTTTTGGAACAATGGTTACGCCTGTAACAATTAATATTAAAGCAGGCACTACATTATGGGTTCGAGTTACGGAAGAGGTGATCTGTAGGTTGTATTAAAATGCCTTGATATTATGTGTGGACATTGTTAGGCATGTAAATAGGCTGACACGGCGCGACCCGCAACTTGTTTAGCACAGGAGGTCAAGGTTCATTGAATCCTGAATGCCAGTCGTCATCAACCTAGGCACTAAGGTTATAATCCGATAGGGGGCAATATCGGTATCAAAGACTAACTACACGTCTCGGTCCACAAATCGATAAATTTTTATTCTCCTATTTATTATTGTTTTATAGAATTATATTATTTATTATTCATTCTTGACTATATTTCATTAGTATTGATTCATATATGATTTAATTGAGAATTGATGCATATGTTCATTCATTATGAAGAATTATTTTTTATTACATTCATCTATCCTATCATGTAGACATACCTATATTTTTATAATAATTTTTCATACCTTTATTTTCTTTGTTTTTATTTAAAAAAATAATCAATTGTGGAAGAGGAAAATATCTGCATGCCAAGATGTAGAGTGCCTTTGAGGTAACGTAGAATGCGCTTCACTATCTGATACCTACAAGAGGTTGATACATAAATTGACAAAAAAAATTAACACTATAAGAAATATCAGGCCAAATAAATGTAAGATATTGCAAAGCTCCAACAATACTCCTATGATGAGTAGGAATAGAAAATGGGTCAGTGAGAGCATCTGATCTCGACTTAGGCACCATAGGAGTGAAAATAGGCTTACATTCATGCATTTTTGCGCACTCTAGTAGGTCACTTGCATATTGAGATTGAGATAAGAAGAGATCTCCATCAAACGATCTTGGCATGCAGGAAAAAAAATGAAAACCACTAAACAAAGATTTAAAATAAAAATAAAAATTAATAATAATAATTGTTAGAACTCACGTCCGAATATTGGCATTCTTAGCAAATAACACATATAGTCTAAACTAATTCCAAAATTGGCCTTGTCCAGAATGCTTCTATTTTCAAATTAATTAACT
>JAUPMG010021967.1:0-15101 GCA_031762675.1 Pachysandra terminalis | reverse complement strand
AATTGACCCTCTCGAGGTGGTTAGCCTGGAATTCGTCTCAGGAGGAAGGAAAATTCCTCCTTCGAATTCACCCTTAGCAGGAGGGAAAATACCTCCCTTGAATTGACCATCTGGGGTAGGTTAGCCTGAGAAGATTTCCTTCGAGAGTGTCCATCGAAGTGGTCTCCTAGATCTGTCATTCAGAGTTGTCCCTTGGATATGCCCTTCGAGGTCGTTCCTCGGATATGTCCGTTGAGGTCGTTCCTCGGATATGTCCGCCGAGGTCATCCCTCGGAGTTGTCCGTCGAGGTCATCCCTCAGAGTTGTCCGTCGAGGTTTCCTTAGAAGGAATATACCTGCCTTGTGATTTATTCAAGATAAATCATAAAAAGTGGTCATTTGAAGTCTATGGATGTAATCCAAGAGTGACTCTTAAGTTAGAAGGTATAGAAAGGTCCCTCGAGGATCTTTCCTTGAGTAAAAAGATCTTTAAAATGTAAAGGCATGTAATAAAATCACTCGAAGCCTGTTCTAGAGAGCAAATAGACGTGACTTCGAGGATCAAATGAGATCTGAACTATTTTGAGGGGTCTATTAGGGGTAGCATGCCTCTAAGTAGGTCCTTCGAGTACAATGAGGTCCGTCGGGGGAAGAGTAAGATTCTCATTCACTCGGGTGCCCAGAAGGCAGTATGTCGTGGGAACACAAGTCCTTGGTCCTTTGAATATTTCAAAAGGAAATAAGGAACGTGTTTGTTGGGTTTGGGATACGTAGCGTTCCCCTACAAGCTGGAATTCAAAAAGGTAGCTTCCTTGAGAAGCTATTGCCTTTTTTTAGTGATAGAAACGATCAGATATTTCTCTGTCGTTTCAAATCTTACCTTTTCACCAAACGGTCTAATCACCGTACGCAGCTACTAACAGCTGGCACGTGAAAGGGACGGCTGTACAGCCATTACAGTTTTATGAATGATTCAATGTGTGCGACTATACCCAAAACATGTATACGTGCTTTGAATAAAGCGCAACGTGAAAAGTGAGTTTAATTAGCTCGCCCGATCACCAATATCAAACATAGGTTATAACTATTACTCAACAGAATTGTTTCTGTTACTAAGTTCAAAACTCAGAGAGAGAGTGTCATTGTCATTTCAGAAAACACAAGAAAGTCTAAGTCTGTCTTGCCAATGTAAAATAGCTAAGAGGGTCTAAGTACAATTTATCTTTTCATCAAAAACAAAAAGTGCAATTTATCCTATATTTATTTATATGATCCATGTGGGCGGCTGATTAGAGAATCTTGCCCAAGTGATTTCAAACTTTCTAATTTCTTAAACTATATTCCAAAGTAGCTACAACTAATATATTCCACTTGATAAATAGTTTTACATTTTCTTGTATCGCAATTAGTTTGGTAGACAATAAGAACCTTATTCCTCTATTTTAATATATCAAAAAATATATTTACAGTCAAATTAGTATGCATATCCTTTTTAATTGATTATCTATGTTTTTTTTTTTTGGGTTTGATTCTTCCCTTCTTAATATTTTCGATGATTTGTCTCTTGTACATTATTAGAGATAGTGAGTAGCTTATATTCACCGGTCTCTAGATCTAAAGGAATACATAATAGGGTTAGGATATATTGAGGATTTGCCTCATATATCAAATAGGAATATAGGTAGTTACCCTAATTCGTTTTTGGTATAGCAGAAACTTTTTCTCTCTTGGGTACATAAGTTTTATCGAACTCATATATCTGTATGCATTATTTTGATCTTCGTTTTACTATGTTTATTATTATTACTTGATCCCGATCAACACACATTCTCACAGTTGCTTCTCTAAGTTTTCATTTTATGTATCCAAACCAACTTTTCTCTATCTTGTCTTTTGATTAAATCACACTCAAACAATCACAAACATGTTTCTCTTTGGCAATTCCAAGGATGTCCGTTCATAGTTGCTTAAGGCACGAGCAAAATATATGAAAACTCATCAGTGTTAAAAACATCTTACACTAAAAGCTTACCCCGTTAGAAACCAACACAACAATATATATCAAATGATTCAAAATCAATAAAAGATATCCTGAACAAACAGAAGTAAAGATTCTAATCAAGGACGGTGGGTTGGTCGTGGTGGGGTCTGATCAGTGGGGCTTAGCCCCATATGGGTGAATGACTCATGCGTGCCGATTGGGCAACATTGTGTAGTGAGGACTGAGGACCTCATGGATGACAGATAAGTCCAAGAGGCGAAGCCTTCCTTCTTCATCCATTGCGTGTTAGACTTAGCCCCCACACATGAACATGAAACACAACTACTAGACGGAGACAACGATTAAAACTAAGTTAATTAGGTATGTGTGTCATTTCCCTACTTGTAGTCTTGTACAGCTCCTAACATGTAACGCTACATACAAGAATTAGATTGTTGGATGAGAATCGTTTACGGCTCTCTGACAGGGCTGTCAATGAGTCGGATTTATATCCAATATTGACCCGTTTAAATTTATCCAATTAAATTAGATTTTTATCTGATTTGATGTCTGTCGAATTGGATTTGGATTTGAATAATTAGATCATTTTATAATTGGATCCAGATTTGAATACTGGTATATCTGATCCGATTAAGATCTGAATATAATTAGATTAACATATATGTATAGCATTTTTTTTTCTTTTATTTTTTTTGTCTTCTTTTTAGTTGTTTGAGAATACATTTTAATTTAAATTAAATTACATTATCCACTGATATTTGACAATCTATTTGTATTACATTTTAAATAATTTATTAATTATTTTATTCTTAAACATTTTTACTATCGAATTTGAATATATAATCAAATTTGTATCTTAGTCAAATTCAAATACGAATCCTATAAATATAATCGGATTTGGATTCAGTGACTCATATAAAAGATTCATCAGACATTTAATTGGATTCAGATCTCCTTGAATTTAGTTTGATTCGAATTCGAATCATGGTGAATCTGGTCCAAATCCGATTCGTTTACAGTCCTACTCTGTATAATAGATTAACCTCATTAATTAATTAAAACCCTTTTCTTTTTTTTTTTCTTTTTAAATCAACAAAACCATCTTCTTTTATACTACTTCAGAACATTTTTTTTTTTTTGGGTGGGGTCAAAAGGCGCATCCAATCATTGAGTCATTGTTGTTCATCCATGTCATTTGGTCTAAATAATCCAACAAAAGTTTGACTTCTTCTTCAATATATATACCTTTAATTAATAGTTGTATATATCTATATGTATATATGGATTTATGAACAGCTCTTTCTGTCTCTTTCGCTAAATCTGTCTCTCTCACTATTTATAGACATTAAAACAACCATCTACTTCCAATTTATATTTTAATCCTCCTTTTCAGCAATGGAAAATAAATTTCTTGATAGTACTTTATTACTTAAATTGTAGTTTTTTACTTTATTTTCTTGTTATAATAACTAGACTATTTTCTATTTTTTTTTTTTTTTTTTCTTTAGCTGATCAATACCAAGTTAGCAACTACATCAAGACGCATGCGCATAGTATGATATGTATTATATAAAATAAAGAAACAGCGTGATTGAATGATCCTAACTGCCTAACCTAACTTTTTTTTTTGGTTGAAATAAAAAATTAAGTAATTAAAACCAAGGGGAAAACAAATATTGTTTTTTATCATTTAATTAGGGCAGAAGACAACAGAAGTAGAAATATGCAAATTCTGTGGTAATTAGTTATGTTGGATTTTAGAGATGGGTTGATCCGGAATTTACATTTAATGAGACGTCTATACTTGATTAGAAGTGTGAGTATGGATAACTCTCTCCTAATTGAATTAAAAGATAGAATCTTAAGAGGAGTTGAATTAAGTCTTCTATTTGTAAAAATCTCCTCCTCCCTACCTAATGTTATTATTCACGTTTTTGAAAATCCACTTTTAAAAAACCCTCTTCTTCATTGTATGCAATTCTAATAATCACATATTCCAACGTGAAACATTATCTGATTTAATAAAATGTTTCCGCTGTAGATTTGGATCCATATACAGCCTTCAATTTACTTTTTTGATTATAAAATTTAATGTGAGATTAAGGGTATTAGGTGATATATATAAAAGTGGTTGCCTCCAAGAATCAAGTAAGACAAAAGTTGCTTTGTAAGCAAACAAAATTGCTCTTCAAATAATGTTACCATATTATAATTAACTATAAAAATTATCTTGGAAATTGGTGATTGATAGGGATAAGATAATCTTTAAAAAGCAACATTTTACTAACACTATTAGATTATCTTAGCTAGTCAAAGGGATCAACTAGCAACAGAAAGCAACAAATTGGAGGCGTAACTGTAATTTTAGAAACCACTTGTTGTGCTTAGGTGATTAGTCATTTTCAAAAGTATTATAGCCGCAAGGTTCTGACTTGTCTCTTATAACAGCTATTGCCAATAACTATCCCACTGATATCATTAAAGATATTGACAAGACCACAACCCACTATTGTTTTGTCAAAAGATCAGCTACAAATCACTATTATAATAGAATTATTCAAATTCACCTTTCTAACAACGCATGAACAGCTATGTGGTCTTGGCTGTAGGGTGATCTGTGATTGGTTGATCAGCCACAAATCACTATTATAATAGAATTATTCAAATTTACACTTCTAACAAATCAACTGTGATCTTGGTTGTGATTTTGGCTGTGGAGTGATCTGTGATCGGTTGTGGGGTGATTTTTCATCCGATTACAGATCACCCCACAACCAAGACCACAGCTGATTTTCATCCACAAATATCTAAGAATTCTCTCGAATGTAAACAATTCACGTATCACTCCACTCTGCCAAATTGATTTGGTCAAGTAATTCACTATCTTTAGGTAATTTTGTCTTGATCTGATTTAATCAAACTAAAAGAGGACCAATGAGAACGAGAAAAAAGGAGTAAAAGGGAACAAATGCCAAACTTCTCAAAAAGGATTGGAAGCTTTAGGAAAAGATCCCAACCCTAAAATTTCTCTAGTCCTCATTTCTTGGGTTGCTGCATTGATCCTTGCCATATAATTGCTTTTTTTTTCATGATCAAAGAGATTCCAGTCTGTTCTTTGTATGATTGTTGACCTGGGCATAATGTGGTGTCGAGTTGAATATCTTGAATCTGTTGGTTAGTGGTCGGTGGATCGGTACTTCCACCGATCTTTGATCGACAGCTGCTGAATACGAATTCGAGATAGTAAACTCCACACTGTATTATGCCCAGACCCAACGGTCAGGCAGAGTCCACAAGCATAATTTGTGAAAGTTGTATATAATTCAGATTATGTATTTCGATGCATACGAATTTGAATCTGCAACATAAGATCTCTATAGAACCAAAAAACGTCTTATGTCAGAATATGTGATTACTAAAACCACATGTAAAAAAATCAGGCTCAAAACAACCAAATTTCTGTATGATAATCTCAATAGCAAAACCAGATCTCTAAAAGAAAGAAGAGATGAAAATAAAAGAGAGATTCTCTTGTTTGGATATCTCTAAACATGTGTGTCATAACGGATAGGGAGGATGAGTCTTTTATCTATAGAAGACTCAACTCAACTCCTCCTTTCTATTATAATAAAATTATTCAAATTTACACTTTTAACAAAACATGGATATCTCGTTAGGAACCCGGGTCAACCCAAATAGGTCAAGCTAACCGGATCGATCCATCACTTAGAACCAAAAATTTATGCATTCATGATAATATCTTATATTGTATATGAAGAGTAACTGTTGTAGTTGTTTTTCATGAGTATAAAATAGTGTTCATAAAAATAATTTTGTAGAGATAAAATGCAAAAGATTAACAGAAATAGAGCGAAAGCCCCAACAGCTTTCCTTTTTTGCTTGTCAGTAAGAGCAGAGGGATAAAAAAGAAGAACAAAACCCTAATTAGTTTTCCCGCGGACCCGCCTCTGTATACTCAAGACTTCGCTTTCATGGCCAATAGCTTCGGATTTTATTTTATTTGAAGGAATTTGCCAACCCCTTTAGCATAAAGCCAACACTTCCTCTGTTCTCCTACTTCTAATTTACTCTCTCTCTTTCTCTCTGTTTTTTTTTTGATCAAACTCTCTTTTTCTCTCTCTCTGCAATTTATTGATTTTGTGCAGAGAGATGTATTGAAGCTCTAGGGTGAATAGGGTAGTTTAGCAGACATGGGTACTTGTGCTTCAGCTCATAAAAACTCTGACTCAACCATGAAATTTCCATTCTCGATCGATTCTAAGACGGATAAGCTCTTGATCCCTTCAGAATCGAACGAAAAAACGGTCAACGGGACACAGCCGATGACCGGATTCGGTTTCAAGACTCAGTCGTCGCCGATTCGTCCAGTGAAGAGTTTCCGAGATTTTGGTATGATCCTAACCTTGATATGCTGCAAGATTTTGGTAATTACTAATTCGGATGTTTGGATTGGTGGTTTTGATTGTTAAGTGAAGTTATTTAGATAGTTGGTTCAAGATATCTGATAATTTGCTTCTGATCTTTATAATTTTTTCTATTTTGCTATGTATACTGATTATTAGAAACCGTGTATTAGTAGTTATGGTTTTTTTTCTTCTCTAAATATATGAATTAGTTGTGTAAATAGCTCTTTGGTTCCTTGACTTGAATGAACTCTGGTTTTCCCCCATTTTGAAAGAGATTCTTGATATGTTAATTAGTTGAAATAATCTTCTTAGACTAAATTTTATTATTCTGTTATGTTTTGCTTCAAAAATTACTGGAAATGGGGACAACTTTTTTTTTTTAATGCATAATTTCTTTTGTTTGTTTTTCCTATATATATATATATATATATATATTGTGTGATTCTCATAGAAAATTGATATTGTACACAATTTGCACGGTTCACTTGATAATGGAATTGTTTGTTGTTTCATAACTTGACTTCTTGAAGCACTTCTGTCTGTGTTATGATTGAAGGGAGATGATAGTGATTTGTTGCAGTTTACGGATCTTTTCCAATTTGTGAGCTTTCTGCGTGTTGTTTACTATGTAGATTGATGTAAAATATATGTGATTATTTTCGCTTTTACCCAAAAGATTGGTGCCAGAGCTCTATTTTATTGTGTGAGAAAATTTGTGAGAAAATTTTCACAAGCAGGTGAACTTCTTAATGATATCAACTTGGGAAATAAAAGATTAACTCACACATGTTAGCTCAACTGGCAGGCTGCTCTCCAGCTCAGGAATTGGAGGTCCCAGGTTCGAGTTCCCGGGTTCATAGTGTAAAGGATCGGACCAGGACGATCCCCGAGTTGAATCCGAGACTAAATTTAAACAAAACGTAATGACTCGGTCCGATCCCGATACGGATTGGGCGATCCAACTCGGTATTGGCGAGTCGGATCGTCCGAGTTGGGTGTTTGAAATTTTTTTTTATTAATTTCGGATCGTCCAATCTCGTCCGATCCGCGAGTTGGATCCGAGTTCAAACACTATGCTCGGGCTTACTTGATATATGGTTCTTGTGGGTGGGGTCATGTATCTGGGGTTTACCCTGTTCCCACTAAGTGGGGTTGGGGGTTCCACGTCTCAAAAAAAAAAAAAAAACTTTCTAAATCCTGCTTCCATTGTAGGGTCTAACAATTTCCTATACATTGAGACACACACACACACATGCGTGCGCGCACATACAGACAACTTGATGTATTATTTGTCTGTTCTGCACTTCCAAGGCTGCAACATGAAGGGCCCAGACTTGCAAGGCTAGGAGATCAGACAAAATAGCAACATGAAATGCAGAAAATGTGAAATGTGTTCATGAATTATTAGGAAGACTTGTCAGCAAATATGGTGAAAAACCAAGGAAGATGAAATCAAAATCATCTTGAAAACAGGAAATTTCCAATGCTGCTCCAAAACTTCCTTGATATGCAAGATGCTCACTTGATGCCTTCATAACATTGAACAGGTTGCGATTATTGCTTTTGTTTCAAGTTTCATGGCTTATGTAGGACAATATCTCATGGTAAAGAGACTATCTAATGGGATTATTATCTACTTTGAGATCGTTAGCCGATGGTTTTCTACTGCTAAAGAATGCTTGGTCCATAATAATGAATATTTTATCTTGTAATTATTGATTTTGGAGATATTATTCTAAGTGTGCTCCTTGCGGTCAAGTCTTGACCAACTACATACCACAAGACCCTTTTCTTTGATCACACATGATGGTCCCCACCCTATGTTATAAGTGCGGGTGTGGGTCTAGACTTTTCTAGTTGCCATATCTTAGGACTTTGGGACTCGGCAAATATACAATATATATTTTTTAAACCTATTTATGCTAAATAATACACACTCTTACACAATATCAATTTTTACATGTTTAAAACTTGATAATTAACCCACATAGATTAGCTCAACTAACAGGCTCTCCAGCTCAGGAACTGGAGGTCCCAGGTTCGAGCCCTCGGACTTACCTGATATATGGTCCTTGTGGGTGGGATCATGTATCCGGGGTTTACCCTGACCCCACTAATTGGAGTCGGGGTTTTCACATCACCAAAAAAAAACTTGATAATTAAATATAGAATGATGATAGAGAAGGCATATGTTTAGAATAGAGGAAACATCTAATTAAAATTTTAAAAAAAGTGGACATGGCAGATGGCTATGAAGGATCCGACACCGATCCCATACCCATGTCATGTCGGTACAGGTACTTTGGGATGAGTAGAAGAGTTCATGTAACATGGTCCCCACCATTGATACTTGAACTGGCAACTTCGACAAAACTGGGAGTTTTAGTGCTGTTTAATGTGGCATAATGTGGATTTATTGCAAAACAGATCCACATCCAATTTCTGAATTAATTTCTCTGGAACCGGTTACCTGCCTATAGTTGGGTTCTTCAGGAAGTGTGCATTGAAATGGTTACTTTATAGCACTAGTCATGCATCTCCAATGGTTTTAAATAAGTGTAGTTATCATTATAATGCTTTAGCATTTCTGTTGTACTTGACTTGCTCTTTGAATCTGTATAGTGCTTCCATTTGAAGCCTGTCTTTGTTTATTTGCAGGTAGCAAAGAGGAGACATTTTTTGATTCCCAACCCTGGTTAGATTCAGATTGTGAAGATGATTTTTTCAGTGTTAATGGCGGTAAGGATACCTCCCAACTGTAAATATGGTGCCTTTTATTTATACTTTTATTACTCACACGGGCACACAAAGTAAGCTGATATATAAAGTGTTATAAAATAGAAAAAAAAATCGATAATACAATTGTTAGGGTCAGGATCTCTACACTTTTATTATACACCTTCGAGGCAGAATTATATTATGCGCATATGTTTGATAGGATTAGTAAATTGTTTGGGCATTGTAATAGATGCTAATAATCACTATTGGGAGCAAACATTTGATTTTACCTATATGCACAACACTTCGCAATAACCTTCCAACAATTTCCTGAACTTAAATTTGTACTCTATGTTCAGTATTGATTCCCTTGTAGTCTGATGGTTTTCTTTTATGCATTAGTACCTGCCGTCATATTCGAACATTGAGGATTACAAATGCACTAAGATCCGAAAAATCGTAACACCTTTGATCATAAAAAAGATAAAAAAAAAATAAGCATTGACAACTGAATAGAGGCCTTATTTTTATTTTTTGGTATTTTATTTATTATTAAAATATTAATAGCATAATAGATAGTTATTTATTATTAAATGGGTAACCCTAGGGGTGCTACTCAGTTTGAGTTGATTCGAGTTAGCATCAACCCAAGACTAAATAGAGGTTAATGAAGGTTGACCCAAAAACCGAATCGAACCAAATTGAAAATTGAACTTCCCAACCCGAAAATCAAATAGAACTGAAATAGAAAAGCCTAAACCTAAACGAACCCTACCCAAATTGCGAATTCAGTTTGGTTTGGGTCGGATTAATACAATTTTTTTAAGAACTGCATATATATAGATATACACATAATTCACATATGTAGACTATAATTCGATTTACATCAGTTTGGTTCGATTCGGGTTTGGCTTCGACTCGGTTCAATTGAGACATCAATTCAAAACCAAACCGATCTAATTCGGTTTTGTAATCCTAACCAAATGTCTAGATACCCAATCTTAACCGAATTGAATTTGATTTGGGTCGGTCGGTTTTTGGGTTGAAGCACCCAAGTTGCACCCCTAGGAAATCCGGTCGGTTTTATAAACCTAACCCAAATGTCTAGAAACCCAATCCAAACCGAAGTTGATTTGGATCGTTTGGTTTTTGGGTTGAACCACCCAAGTTGCACCACCAGGGTTGGGTTAACACAATTTCTTTTTTAAGAATTGCATTTTATATGTATGATATGATATGATATACATATATAGACTATAATTCGGTTTAAATCAGTTTGGTTCGGTTTGGACTAAAGTTCGGGTTTAGGTTCCGGTTCAGTTTAATCGAGACATCAATCCAAAACCAAATTGATCTAATTCGGTTTTATAAACCTAACCAAATGTCTAGAAACCCAATCCAAACGAATCGAAATCGATTTGGGTATGTCAGGTTGAACCACCCAAGTTGCACCCTTGGGTAATCCGGTTAGTTTTATAAATCTAACCAAATGTCTAGAAATCCAATTCAAACCAAACCGAAATCAATTTGGATAGGTCGGTTTTTGGGTTGAACCACCCAAGTTACACCCCTAGGTAGCCGGTTTTTTTTTTGATATAAAGTTAACCAGTCTTTTTGCTATAAGAGAGAGTGTTGATGTGGATGAGTGGTAGGAAAGAGAGTGATAAAATATATATATATTAGTTTTTTTATTTTTTAAGTTGCATTTAATGCTAATGAAAAGAAATGTATTTAATATGAGGGAGGGAGGGAATTTACATGCATTTAATTCAAATCAAAAGAAAAAAAAAGGCAAAAAATACGAAGAAAGGGAGAGTTTCTTTCGATATTTCTACAAACAAACAAAGACAAAAAAAAGAAGAAGAAGGAGAAATGGGCACATCGTCCCCTTGCTACAGTAAGGGGACGGTTTGCCTTAATATATAGTATAGATTTGAATCTTACAAGCAGGTATGGATGTGTGGGAAGACTAGGAAAGATAGTGTATGTATGTATTTATTTGAGAGTGTTTTTCTTAGTAACCTATAAAAAGAGATATAGGAAAGCAGGTTAAGATGGTTTGGGCATGTAAAATAGAGACCTAAAGAGGCATCTGTAAAGTGCGGAGGTGGCATGATTCTATGGACCGGTGCGGTCCTGTTGAGGCATCTATAAGGTGCGGAGGTGGCATAGTTCTATGGACCGGTGCGGTCCAGTTCTAACCCGCGAAACAAACTGCTGCTTCACGGGGTTATGGACCGAACTGGTACAGCCTGTCCAATGACCCGTACAGCCAATCCGATCCATTTTTTTTTTAAATTAAAAGTTTGATTCTTGTTGTACAGGATTCAGACCGACTGGTACCACCGGTCCGATCTGGTCCATTTTTTTATTAAAATTTTTACTATTGTTGTACCTGATCCAGACCCGCTGGTACTGCAGGTCTGGACTGGAACCGCCGGGATCGGTCTGGTCCCTATACCCAATCCTTTAAACCTTGGGGGGGGGGGGGTGCATATTGGAGGATCTAAAACGGCGAGAAGAAGATTGAGAAGGACTTGGATATAGTGAGTCAGAAAGGAAAATATCAATTTTGACATATTGGGGGTAGTGGAACAAGGTGTATGTTCCAATCCTGCTAATTGGGACAAGGCATTTTTTTTGTTAATGCTGCTGCAAGGTCTGGTATATTTCAGGGGTGTCACCATTAAAGACAGTTGGGAAATTCTGAGTGTTTATGGAAACGTCTTTTGTTTGTAGTTTGCCTTACAGAGGCTTTGTATGCGTCAATGACTGAAATTTGTTGTCTCACGATCTACTTTTACCTTCTTGGTATTATCGGTTTGGTTTCTGATGAGCTTGTTGTTAATGCAGATTTCACTCCATCTCGTGGCAGTACTCCTATCCATCTGGGCAGCTATTTAGGAGCTCCTCAACGTAAAATAACCCCTTTTGGGGACAGAACACCCGATTCTAAATCTTCTCCAACCGATAAGAAAAAAAAATTAGCTGAGCTCTTCCAAGAGGTTGATGATCACAATGAAGAGATCCAGAATATGGCAAATGGGAAGCTGGCCCCTAAGCAGACTATTCTTGACGTACTTCCAAAATCTACAAATGGAACCCCTTATATATCAGGAGCAAACTCTTGCTGCAGTAGTGAGAGAACTCCAAATAGAGATTCCAAACCTGAGAGAGAGAAAACAGCCAGGATTGCCCAGTGTTGCCTTCCGAGTTTGGTTTCGAGCCTTAGCTTCAATGAGAGGAAGAAGAAGCCGACCCCTGTCAGCAATGGTGGAGGATAATCAATCCTCTTTTGCTCATAGGTTAAGGCTTTTGTTCTTGTTCGGTGTAAATTGAGGAAGCCAGAAACTTGAATCTCTGAATTTACTTGTTCCAAGTTAATTGACCTTCCCCCTCATCAGAATTTCATAAAGATCCTTAAAATGGTTGCTGCTTGACGACCATTTGTCGGTATTATCTGATCCGACCGCATGTAGAAAAGTGGTATTATATGTGATAGTCTTCATAGAAGATATGGCAGTATCGATCAGTCTCCGGATGAAGTTGCATTTTCCTGGCTGATTGATGGATAGCTTCTGTATATTACTCCAAAGGCTCTTGTGATGGACAAATATGGATCTGCATATATTTGATGATCCATCTATAAAGAGGTATATTGTATTTCCTTTCATCCATTACAGTTTCTGTTTTTTGCTTCTACTGTTTGAGTAAATTCTCTTATGAAAATGATAAAAACAAAACCATTGTAGGGGAAGTATAATGTTTAAGGCTGTGTTTCATGGGTCCAACAACCAACCTGTGAGATCTGCAGATCCTAAAATTCAGCAAGATCAGATCATTTGGGGATGTTGATCTTGATATATTCCATCTGATCATGCTGATAAGTTCTGGCCAGAAAAGAGTTCTCCTCGACCTTGCCATCTATTGTTTGGTCCTGAACCATTTGCAGATGTGTAGTTGGGAGGGTTCACGAGGCTAGGTGCAGGGTTTGAAGTAGGGGGTGGCAACAAGCCTTGGCTCGGGTGGGCTCGCACCCTAATATAACATTATTTGTGTGTGCCCAAGCCCAGCCCGGCCTAACGTTGGACTCAAAGGTGTATGCTCGAGCCCTAAATATTTAAAATGTTTCAAGCCCGAGCCTGATTCAATTCTGCTCTACAAATTCAAATGTTTTACTTTTCAAATTTTGAAAAAACTATAAATTACAAGGAATACCTATAAAAATAAATAAATAAATAAAGTTTTGAGATTTATACTATATTATATCTATAAAATAATATTGACTATATAATGAAAGTAGGCCATATGTTCTGATATAATATTTATATGTTTGCAATATGGAAAAATAATAATTAAATGTAAAGCATGGATCGGGCCTTAAATTCCAGTCCGGCCCGGACCTACAGGTTAATTAACCCTGTCCATTGCCACCCCTAGTTTGATGCATGCCCTGCATTCTAACTTGGAATGAATTTGCACGAGGACTGCCAATGAAAACATGGCTGAGTTTAAGATCATTGAACTTGCCACCTGATTGGCCGTAACCATGGGATTCACCAGCTTGGTACATGGTGTGCACAAACACCCGGGTGGTGACGAGGATGGAGTTTATTGAAAGCAGCAAATCATCTGTGATATTTTTCTATGATTTTCTGCACGGCACTAATTGGATGATGTCATGGAAGCATCAAGAAAATTGGTTAATGACGCTTCTACCTTAACCAGAATAACCGGTTATCAGTTCTGAAGTGTGAAACTGTGTGGTTTCACGTAGTTAGTATCGTAAAAAAAAAAAAAACATCCCAAGATGGTTTGACGGAGATGGATTGGAATTGATTGATCTACCGTATGGACTACTGCAATAAGGGATGGGGACGACAATATGTGTGTGTGTGTGTGTGTGGTGGTGATGGGGAGGTGTGGGGAAAATCAACTTTCACCTTAATTGGTGCTGTGATTGCTCTTTTGATTTGTCAGGAAAAAAAAATAGAAGAAATTATATTCGATGCTTTGCTTTCACACTACAAGACCAACTGTGGTTACTGTAACGTAGACACACCTGGGATCATTGTTCACATTTTCCACCATTAATAGAGCATACTTGTCCATGTGCTCCTCACGATTCACTCACTAATTGTTTACTATGGTGTGTTTCGTTGCAGTTCGAACTTTATTAATAGAGCATACTTGCACAATAGCTAAACCCCATAACACATGAATCCTGAACCTTAATCTACCTAATTTAACTGAAACGATAGGTTACTGGTTTTATAGATGTGCAAGTGGCTGATGCAGCTGAACTAGTATCGTAGATCAGGTCTAGCAAAGCTAAAATTCTCAAAATGTCAGCAATGGTCATGGTGATGACGAATAGAACATCTATAGAGAGAAAGGTAGACGTAACCCTAACCTTGCCATTAGTTATATATACAGTTGTTATGATAAGATTTAAGAAACAAAAGGAAATATCAAGTGGGTCCCGTCGCCACTCCCTTCTAAATGGAAAGAACGTGAAAAGCCCACCTCCCTTAACCCATATAAAATCAATCACTTAGGTGTCGTTTGGCTCCCATTTTCGGAACTCATTCCAAGCCTTGGAATGAGTTCCCACAAAAAAAAAAAAATGGATGTTTGGTTAACTATCACCATTATCACCACCACTCTACCGCAACCACCCGCATCATCACCACCTTTGAAAGGATATAGGTGTGTAAAACTCATTAATGTTAACCAAACATCTATTTATCTTCGAACTCATTTTGTAACATGCTAACCAAACACAATCAAAAAACCTTCAAAATGAGTTCATGGAATGGGTTCCATCAATAAGTACCTGGAATGAGTTCCTGATCTAAAATGGGAGCCAACAACACCCTCACCTGGCGTAGAAAAAGATTAGGGTAGCTTTTTAAGAGTAATGTCAAAAAAGTCATTTGAAAAGTCTTTGTTTCAAAAACCTCTTTGTACCCAAA
>JAUPMG010021956.1:0-15101 GCA_031762675.1 Pachysandra terminalis | reverse complement strand
ATCATATCAATGAAACACAAGAAATAGAAATTGCTCTATTTATATATATATATGTGTGTGTGTGTGTGTGTGTGTGTTGTCATGAGAGAGAAGAGAGAAAATGAAATGGAATTGCATTCTGAGATATAGTCCTAAGTTAGGCTAAGAATTATGTAGCACTTAACTAAATTCTAAAATCAATCAATTCCAAGAGATTAAAAAAAAAAAATAGTAATCCCGGTCAAAGAATCACAAAATGGAGAAGAACCAAACATTCATATTCTTCAATAAGCTAACAAAAGCTATGATCCCATCTAACTATCCTCTACCATTTCCTGGGTCAGCTAAATACGTAATAGGTCCCACTTAAAATTCATTATAAACTAATTTGTGCAAGAAAATCCCATCAAATCTGATTGCAAACTTATCCCAATGACCTTGAATATCATTCAATCCAGCAATTAAAGTTAATAGCAGTAAAAAAAAACATCAAAAATAATGTAAAAAGAAGATATTAGGTTACTAGAAACTGGAAAGGCAGGCAACAAACCATCAACTTCTCTGAATAAACTTAGATAAAAGCCTATAAGAAGAATAAACTCAAATGAACACAATTCAATCCTGAATATCATCAGTCAGATACATGCAACAATAAAAATAAAAATAATCAAGTAATCCCAATCGTCTTTTGTGTGGTTCTTAAGGCAGGAAAAAAAGAAGAAGAAGAAGAAGAAGAAGAACTTTAAACTAACTAACCACGCTGTGATCTGATTCGAACTGTGGCGAAGCCTAACGAATTATAGGGTTTGCAGTGGATGTCTCTCGTCGCCAGCAGCTTCTCGTGCCTTCCTTTCTTAGGGTTCGGTTGAGAGTATAAAGACTAAAAACCACACAGACGATGAAATTAATAGAAGGGACGGATTTCTGACCGGGCGGTCCACTTAAGACTTAAGAGTTTTGGACCGACCACTTTCTAACATGACGGGGTGACAGTAGGATGTAATTAGATCGGTTTAAATCGGTTTAGTTCGGTTTAATATTAAAACCGATCTATAACTAATAAAATCATAAATCGAATCGAATCAAACCGAAAACCAAACCGCGTTATTTGACTAACTCTAAACCGAACCGAAAAAACCAAACTGAAAATCTCGGTTTGTTAACGCGTGCGTTTCCTTCTTACCATTTTTTATTTTTATGTTTGCAAGGAGAATAAGGAAAAAGCATTTGACAACAAAAGTTATAAAAGAAATAAATCACTTAAAACAAAGGATTATACGAAAAACATATATTTCCTGGCAATCATCACAGATTTGAAATGCAGCAATCACTAGCTATATTCAAAAAAATAAAAATAAAAATAAAAATCTATACCTTGCAACTTTTTCTACAATGCAAATAAGAATCCCACTAGATGTGTGGGATTGCAACTTTTAACCACCGATGTGTGGTTCAGTTGGTAGCAAGCTGGGCTCTAGTGGGTGTCTCTTAAGGCAAGTTTGGAGTTCGAATCCTACTAGAAACACTCGTGGCTAAGGGTTTATCATAATTTGGTCCCATACCCAAGTGGGTGTTGGACACCACGTGGTTAAGAACCAAAAAAGAAAAAACTTCTCAAGCAATTTTTTGAAATATCAAGAGTGGATGACAAACTTGTGAGAAATGTCGAATCCTTTTGGGCTTGGCTTTGAGAACAAAAATTGAAGAGTCGTTAGTGATATGTGTCAAGTCCTTTGAGGCTTGGCTGGCTTGGCTTGGGATTAAAACTAGGGAGGGTTTTGCTATTGGGATTTAGGGCTTCGGCTAGAAAGAAGAGATATTCAATAGCAATATTTCTGGTGATTTAATTTTAGGATTAATTTCACTTATAGCCTCTCACATTTCTGGCAACTACAGACAGACTCTTTGTGTTTTTTGATATTTCATTTTCACCCTTTGAGGTTTGTGTATATCGCAGAAACCACATCTCCATTAACTTTCTATCTTATCAACTAATAGAAAGTGCTTATGTTATTCGTTTTTTTTTAATTTATGGACTATAATACCCTTAAATTAAAGTGAGATACTTAAATATTAAAAAAAAACAGTGCTTGCTCGATAGAAATTTAATCATATTTGTATTACTTTATTAGTCTACTGAGAGGTAAAAGAAAGTCCAAAGATAAAAATGATAGAAGGATAATTTTATCTTATAAAAATTAGTTTTCTCTCATTTAAATATAAAAGGGCATTTGGAGAATTAATACTTTTCCTACATTGAATTATCACTCTTAACGTAAATTTTCTTAAAAAGTAACCTATAGATGTTTTTCGACTCACTGAAACGTAATTGTTGACTTGTGTTAATACCACACCTTAAGAAAACCCAAGTTTAATGACTTCAGTGATCTTGATAACATTGACTCTTGTTGTTATCTATCTCTATCCTTTTTTTTTCTCTAAAGTTATCTATATTTGTCTATCTTTACCTCATCCAAACAATAATAATTAAGAAGAAGAAAAGAAATGGGTTTCGCTTTGCCACCACTATTTCCACTCTTATAAGTTTTTTTTTTTTTGGAAAATGAGAGCGCCTATGGGTTACCTAGGTCCCCCGCAATAGAATATTTTCATGTGACGATTGACTCAACTGTAGACTTGTTTAAACGATTTTTCTTCTTTGATAAAAATCTCTTTTAAAGATAAAACCCTTTATCTAAATAAAAATTAGATAAAAACTTTTATATAATAATCTAAAATAAAAAGTTACTACAATCTAAAATATGACAATCGTAGAATTTATTTATTTATTTATTTTTGTGTTTTAATGTTCATTTTTTTTAGGGTTATAATTTTTTTTAAAGTTCATTTATTAGGGTATAGGGTTCATTTTCTCTTCTTTTTTTTCTTAGATTTTAAGGTTAATATCTTTTTTTTTTTTTAAAGGTTTAACCCTTTTTAGGGATTTTAGTATTATCATTTTTTAAGATTTTATATTTAGGGTTTAGGGTTCATATTTCATTTTAGGGTTTTAGTTTACGATTTTAAGATTATAAGTTTTAATGCTTAAAATTTAAGATTTATATAATATTTCTATTTAAAATTTAAAATTTTTTTATTTAATTTTAGTTATTTCCAAGGTTGTGTTTAACGCAAAGAATTAGGGTGTAATTGGGGTGGAGCATTTCAATTATGTTGTTTGATGGTGTATAAAGAATTGAATTTAGGATTCTAGACCCAATTCCGTGGAATTTGTTTATAAGGTAAATTGAGTTTTATCAATTATCACCTGTTCCCATTATTTTTTGTAATTCTAGACCAAAGAATTGCAAGAACATGAACCCGATCTTAAAAGGAAATAAAATAGAAATAAAAGACAATTAAAATAAAAAATAAATAAACAAACAAAAATATAAAGTAATAAAAAATTAAAATAAAATTATAAAAGAATAAAAACAAAATAAACTAAAAATAAAATAAAATGAAAAAAATAAAGTAAAATAAAATAAAATGTAAATGTAAATACAAATACAAATAAAATTAAAATTAAAAGAAAAGAAAAAATCAGAAAAGAAAATAAAAAGAAAAAGAAAAGAAAAATAAAATTAAGATTAAGATTAAAAAAGTTAAAAATATAAGAAAATAAAAAAATCAAAATTAAAACAAAATAAAAATTTCGTTATTATTATTTTATTTTCTTTTTGTTTATGTTTTTGTTTATTTTTTATTTTTCTTTTATTTTATTTTATTTCTATTATTATTATTATAAATTTTATTTACTCTTATTTATTATTTTTGCTTTTAAATTTTAGTTTCTTTTGTTTAATAATATTTTTTTTTCGTTTACCCTTCAACACCTTTCTCCTTCTCGACCTCAACAGGATCGTCCTTTCAGATTTTTTGGTTTCCAGATTGTGTTTGATACTTGTAAAAGTGTTATACAATTAGCTTGGTGCCAACATAATGGTAAGGATTTTCCCTTTCCTTTTAATGATAAACTCAAATCTCTTGCACTTAACTTGAAAAATGGAATACAGAGTATGTTGGCAACATCCATGATCGAATTGTAAAATTACATGATGCTATTTTTGCAATTCGGTTGGAAAGGAAAAGATTTGATGATAGTGATTTGGCTAAAAAAGAATCTGATCTTAAACTCTGATATCATGATACTTTGAAATTACAAGAATCCTTCTGCGCTCAAAAATCCCAAGTCCAGTGGCTTAAGGAGGGTGACCAAAACACAAAAAAATTTCACCTTTCCACCTTAATTCGTCGAAAGCATAATTACAATGATAGTATCAAGGGTTTGAATAATTCTCTTTTCTCTGAACCCAGAGATATTGAATTGGCTTTTGTGAATTTTTTTCTCGGATTCTTTTAGTTGTGACTTTAGGGATTGTGGGTTTGCCTTCTCTGACCAAATACAACCTCAAATATTTGATCAAGAAAATTTGTCACTTCTACATGTCCCTGATCATTCTGAGATTTTTGAGGTTGTTCATCAACTTGGTCCTTTGAAATGCCTTAGACCTGATTGTTTTCAGGGTGTTTTTTACCGATGCTACTGGGATATAGATGAGAAGGATGTAATCAGCGTAATTCAAGACTTTTTCAGAACTGGGTTTTTTTCAAAAGAGATTAACCATACTCACATTGCTTTAATTCCAAAGGTTGACTGTCCCCGAAGACTCAATGGGTTTCGGCCTATTAGCCTTTGTAATTTTGTGTACAAAGTCATCTCTAGGATTATGGTTAACCGTCTTGGACCCATCATGGGTCGTTTGATTGAGCCCAATTTGGCTTTTCTTCTGGGTCGGACCATTTATGATAACATTGTTACATCCAAAACCTGAAAAATCTCAAAAGAGTCCCCAAATTTAAGTTGTAACTCTCACCCCATATCCCTATGGGAGTAAAAAGTAATATTTAAAGCATAAGAGGAAGGAATCTCAATCGTTCTAATAAATAATTAAGTAAAAGTACAAATTTGTTCTTTACATAAAACTGGAAAATCAACATCCACATCTCATACATGGGCCTATCATCTAATTTTCTTGTCTTGTATCCCCTTTTTCCATGGCCCTCTCTATTACGCTAGCCTTCAATTCATTTCCTGAAAAATATGAATTCAATAAACATAAGCTGGAAAGCCCAGGTGAGTTGACCTTCAAAGCAAGGTATTTACTCATATCCTAATATTATGTGAAACACATAAAATAATATAATTAATGATAGTAGAATCTGTAAAATATGTGAATAAAGATGAATATAAACAGCTATCAAACGATATTTCAATCCTCCCCAAACTCACCTTTGGTTTGTGTATCAATGATCAACTTCAAGAATTTAAATGCCTAATTCTCTATGATAATTAGATCAAACACATCATACACAAGATACTCATAATAATATCAATAAGACATGAAAATGCAATGGTGTTGTTTAGCATTCAAATATATTAAGATCCAATCACAACTATCCAAGTTGTCTCACCAATGTGAACTCCCTCCCCCATACAAGGCCATGATAATGGATTATTCTATGTGTACAACATAATTTCTAGGGGCTTTGACCTAGTGGGCACAATCCCCCCACTTATTTGTGATCGAGGGAAAATATCCAAGGCATCACAAATGTGAAATCTCCTCAGGGAATCATACTTATTAGAATAACCAAAAGAGGGAACTTATGATTCAGCTATTGGGCAACACCATGGTGAACTGTCCCTCATCTATCATCTTGCCACAAGTCTTTTGAGGCATAGCAACAATAGGTTCTCTCTCACATTGGGTGAAATAATGCATAATCCAAACATAGGACAACAATGGTCAAATAAGTCAAATAGTCTCTTTCATTGGTCTAAACACATGGGCTTCACATAGGGTATTAGACAAATTCATCTCAGCAAGGCAATCAATATGCAACTCATAATTCCAAATACTTTAATTAATGCAGTACACACACAGTGATTCATAGGCATATATTCAAATCAGCAAGCACATGAGACATATTCCCATGATTCTAAGCTATATATGCATATCATGACATAATAACCTTTTGCAATTCTATTATCAAGGACACTAGGTATCTCCAAATCACTTATCTGGTCACAACATTACATTAACAAGTTTGTACATCAAATACAACATTTAGGCATGCATATAATAGGTATATAAAGCTAAGAAAAGGGTTGTTGGGTTGATTCCCTATTTATCTCAAAATCTCATACTACGAGGTAAAGTCTCAAAAGTCTAGACCTTAGGTATGGAAGGTCAAATCTTCATAGATGCACCCCTAGTGCTTGGGAACACAACTAATCACCTAAGTTTGATGTTTTACAAGTGTCAAAAGCTTAACATCTCAAAAAGGGTCACAGTGGGATTTCGACAAGCTCTTCAGCAGGGTTAAGGGATACTGAAAAATCCTCAAAGTGTGTCGAAGTTTCTCAAACTTTGGACGTAGGTTGGGGAAGGTCTAATTAGTTCATTTGGTGATTTTCATCACCTCCAATATTGGGCTCGGTAGACTCCTCTCGGTATGCCGAATATGGCTTGGCAACTCAGATAAAGAGCTGTTTGTGCACCTGTGTAGCTTGGCAGGTTATTCGGTATGCCGAGTAGGCTATCGAATCTCAATCCATCCAGATTTGAGTTTGGATTTCTCCCAAAGGTTTATTACCATCTAAGGAAGCTTCAAATTCAAGCAGTAGGTCTTAGGGTTTGGTCTACACATGTATCTCCTTGTTTCTTGGGTTCTAAGTCAAGGTCTTCTGGTTTCTAACTTATTCTACATAACCATACATTTTACAGATCTTTAATTAGAAATCTTCTTTGGTTTTACCTATACGAACATGGGGGAAAGAGTTAACATAATCATACAAAGATTTCCCCCATGGCATAACATTAGCATAAAAGTAAATGCACAAGACTTTGAAAGAAAACTCACATATTGCTGTACGATTCTTCTAGAATTGATTCCTCTCCCTTTTCTGGGGTTCCTGGTGTTCTCCCCCTTCTTTTAGTGTTTCCCACGAATTCTGGTTGGTTCTTTGAGTTAAGTATTCTAGTTGCTCTTGATTTTATAAGCTTGTAGGGTTGGGGTTGTAGTGTATTTAGAAACTTCTATTTTTGTTGATTTGGTTTCTATTCTTATTAGGAATCAGGTTTCTAAGTTACTATTTAGTTTGCCATACTTTTAAAAGTTACTTATTGAGTGTATTTAGTTGTCTTGGGTCTTATGGAATTACCTTGGCTTACTAATTTGATTTGTCTTACTATTTTAATCTGTCTTACTATTTTACAGCTCATGCCTAGTCACCTAAGTCAATATTGTTGACTAAGTTCAGTCCTAGTCACTTATTGTATTTTCAAAATATATCTATTTTGTATTCTGACTTTTATGTATTTAAATTCCAATTTAAATATTGCTGAATTATATATATAAACTTAGTGTCTTTGTGAATTTACTATTTTACCCTTTAGGTCTTAAATTACTTAGTTTTAAATTTTCCAGGTTCTTACAAATATCCTCATTGAAGAGGAGTTATTTCCATACCATGAGTCGTAAAACTAAGGGTAAACAGGGGATTTTTGGTCATAAGGTGGATTTATCCAAAGCTTACAATTTTGTGCGTTCGGATTTCATAGAGCATATCCTTCATGCTTTTGGGTTTCACCAACGTTGGATACATTTGGTTATGTTCTGTATTTCAACTGTTTGATATAGTGCGCTTGTGCATGGATCCCCACAGGGTCATATTGTACCGTCTTGTGGGTTACGACAAGGTGACCCCTTGTCACCTTATTTGTTTATTTTGGCTCAATAAGCCCTAACTGTGGCGTTGAATACGGCACAGGACAATCAGCTTATCCACGATCTTAAAATAAGCAGATCTAGTCCGACAGTCACTCATCTTATGTTTGCCGATGATTTACTTATTTTAAGACGCACAAAAAATGCTAAATGTCATGTTTTTAATTGCATCATCCAGAAATTTTGTGGGAAGCAGGACATTCCATTAACAAATCTAGCATCTTGATTAGTCCCAACATCAAGGGTCGTACCAAAAAGGACCTATCTGAAATTTTTGGCCTAAAGTGTGTTTGTTCCCCACCTACCTATCTTGGCACCACCTTGGTTCGAGGAAAACATAAGAGGGCTATTTTTGTTGATCTTTTGGCCAAAGTTAGTTAGCAATTGGCTAACTGGAAATGTGGGTTGCTTAATTAGGCTGGGAGAGCAACCCTTATTAATTCAGTTCTTGCTGGTCTTCCACAACATTTGATGTCTTGTATGAGTCTTCCTATTAGTGTTTTAAAACACGTTGATAAAGAAGCACGTAACTTCTTGTGGCATCAACATGGTAAAGACAAATCATTGCATGCTATCAACTAGGAAAAAAATCTGCTCTTAAAAAAAAGCGAGTGGTTTAAACATTAAGTCACCGCTTCATTTTAATAATGCCCTATTATTGAAAAGATCTTGGCATCTTCTGTGTGAGGGTAAATCCCTATGGGCTAAGGTGATCTCTGCCAAATACTTTAGGGGAAGGAAGTTTACTGATGCTATTTGCCTTCCTTCTGACTCTTTTATGTGGAAAAATTTGGTGAGGCTACGTGAGCACTCACTTTATGGGGTTGGATGGGTAATTGCTAATGGTGACTCCATTAATATCACTAATCACCGTTGGTTCTAGGGTTTTTTGCCTCACCAGTGGGCACTTGCATGCGACCATATTGAAAATATTACACTTTTCTCTGACCTTATAATTCAAGTATCTCAGGTGTGGAATTCCCCTCTCATTGAAAGTTTGTGGCCGTGTTACATTGTTGATATTATTCGAGGCATCCCTATTGCTAGGAACATGGCTTGTGATCGTTTAATTTGGAAGTACGCTAGTACGGGTAAATTTTCAGTGGCTTCGGCCAATAACCTTCTTCATCACCAACTGTTTCCTGGTGAGACTGATTGGTTTTGGCTAAAATTTGGCATCTTCCCTTACCGCAAAAGATTTGTATGTTCATTTGGAAATGTGCACATAATGCACTCCCTACGGGGGACTTGGTCAGTCAATGCCTACATATCAATTGTGATATGTGCTATCTCTGCAATTCTAAGTATGAGCATCCAACTCATCTTTTTCTGGATTGTCCCTTTGCTCGAGTAGTGTGGTTTGGTGCACATGGGGGATATTTGAATCATTCATTAGTTGGTACCCCACGATCATGGCTTGATCTGGCATTCCATACGGCAGAGTCGGTTATCCTGGAACTTATCCATCATTTACCTGCTTTTTGTGCAAATTTTATGTGGATGATCTGGCTCACCAGAAATTAGGTAAATTTTGATTGTCTCTCATTCTGTTACTAATGCTATTTCTTGGTTGCAGGACCTTCAAAGGAATTCAGAAAAGTTACTTGATGAGAAGATTCTTCATCAGTCTCTTTCAACTCGAACGAAAATCTTTATCTGGTGGTTGTCTCCTCAATCGAGGTTTATAAAGATCAATTTTGATGGAGCGGTAAAGGGCCATCCGGGCTTGGCTGGCACTGGAGCTCTTTGTAAAAATGAGGCGGGGAATTTTATGTGTGGGGTTGCCTCTAGTCTTGGCACTACTGAAGTATTTATTGCTGAAGGTACGTCTTGTTTGGAAGGACATCGGCTTGCATTACATATGGGGTAAGCAAATTGTATTGGAAGGGAACTCTAAACAAAATATTGGAGAGGCGGTAGGAATTGCAAAATGTGCATGGAAATCAGAGAGTATCGTATCTAAAGCAAAATTACTGATCTCACAGTTTGACATGGTCATTTTTAGTCACAGTTATCGGGAAGCAAATGCGGATGCGGATAAACTTGCAGGTTTGGCAATCATTGATGGATCTGGCACTTGGGTCAATACCCCTCCTGGTGATCTCTGTTTTGTGTTAAATGATGATCGATGTGGTAGAACTTTCTCTAGATTTGTCTCTGTTTGTAATACTCCCAGGGGAGTAAACTGTCAGTTCTGTTAGTTTCTTTTTTATATATGTTCTCATTACCAAAAAAAACATGTTTTAATAATATTAGTTTCTTCTATTTTTATTTTTAATAATATTCGTAGACATCATGTTTGATAAAATTCCTCAACAACTCAATTTACCAATGTTCAATTTATTTTAAGTCAATCAAACAACATATTTACAATTCTAAGTTTTTCTAATTCAGTGAATTATAATTTTCAATTTTAGAATTCTGTTCGCCAATTCTAAATCCATAAGTCAAATAGTTTTTGTTTTGAGTTTGACTAAAACTCTGAAGGTTGTCAGTTTCACTAATCTATTTGTCATAATGTGATCAAGCTGGGGATCTAGACCTATATAGGTCCCCTGCGGGTGATCTTGTCATGACTTGTTTTTTGGTGAACTACCACTTATAAGTCACAACAAAAAATCTTTTTTTTTAATCAAGAGTTACTAACACCAACTTAGCAAGTTACAACAAGAACTTTATCTTACTTGACATTAGTTCTTTGGTGGAGATTTTGGATTTTGGATTCTTATTATAATCCCGGATTATGAAAATCCAGATTCTCATTGTTGAATTTCAAAATCCAGAATCTTGTTTGGAGGTATAGGATTCTGAAATTTGATTCTGCCAACTAGAGTCCAAAAACTCATTTGGTTGACTCGGATTATATGGATATATTTTATACTTTCTACCTTAATGATTGTGTACATAAATTAAAATAAAAAAGAAATATAATTGTGTTACACAATATTAATTAATGCTTAAATAAAAAAATAACAAATCTCATAATCATAAAAAATTGCGTAACAAATAAAATTATCAAAGCATGTCTCATAATCATTGTCCAAGATCTCCTTTCATTGCATCTGCGAGCATGTCTCTAAACACTTCCATCTCATTACTTTGTTGAGAATGCATCAAACCATCAAAATTGATCTCGTCACTACCCTCATTATTGCTATCAACAATGATCAAATCCTCATCCTCGTATTGCTCAAATAACCAATCCGATCTCGCTTGTTGCCTAATAAAATTGTGTATAGCACATGCCGCAAGTACAATCTTCACTTGGGTTTGTTACGAGTAAGGAGGCTTCATCTTAAGGATCGAGAATCTCCCTTTTAACACACCAAAACATCTTTCAATTACATTCCACAATGAAGAGTGAGCATGGTAAACATCTCTTTCGATCCACGTGCTCTTTCACCTCTATGGCGGTAATCTTGAAGATGGTATGGATAACCAGCACCAACCACATAATATTTACCTGAATGTGAAATTCTCTTTCGATCCATGTGCTTAAAAAAATGTGAAAATCTTAGGATGAGGTAGATTGGGCTTCCCTTATTAGGTTCTCTTTTGGCTAATTGTTTGGATTAGGTAGATTAGGCTTCTCTTAAGGAGTTTTTTTTTAGCCAAATGTTTGGATTAAATGAATTGCGATAACAAAAACTATGGGTATACATTTAAGTGAATGCCAATTAATTGAAATAAAATCATTATTGACATTTTGACCTAATTGGGACCTTATCGTTGTAAATCTTTTGATCTCATAGTGTATCCTAAGTCTCTTTGAGGGTTGATTACGATGTTCCACATTTGCTACTAACTATTATTACTCTAAATTAAAAGCTTTGATTCATCTAAGAGGATTCAAGTCAACTAGCCAGAATTGGATGTCTGCAGGTTGCCAGCTGCCCCCTTTTGCCTGACCTGCCACTATCAAGGGAGAGCAAAGGCATAAACAAAAAACCAATTTGGTCAAAGAAGCTTACATGCCATTTTAGAGGTTCTCAAAGTAATGTATCTGGCACTGCAACACTTTTGATTCATCTGAACTTGGGATGATAAGACTGGGCAAGGACTAACATTCCTTGCCTGCATGTAAGGCTATTGGTTTGTCATCGGTAATGAGTTCTAGGATCCTAGATACCAATCTCTTTAGCCGTTTGGCTTATTAAATCTCTTGGGTTTTGGATACGTAACCTTTTTGTGCTCCCTACGCTCTTAGGAGGCTATTATTTTTCGAGAGATAGACCACTCTTTCATCTTTCACTACATGCATTGATGGTAAAGAGCTGTTAAAAACTTCTTTTCTTGAGGAATATCTTTGATGCTCATTGTTTTTGGTTGGTTTCAAACTTTAACATTAGTTATTTAAATCTCATTTCCAGTCACCATTATCAATGCTTCAAAAGTGATCCCGTAAATATCTTCCAGGTTTCAAGCATGTCTAATTTAAAAGTGTAAGCAAATAAAAAGGGGACTTTGTTATTCCATGGTGATTTGCAGTGTGTATAAGAGAATCGCTCCATTTAAGAATCTCTCTCATGCACGATTACCCTCAAGGAATCGCAGTTTTCTTCATTGTAGTCTAATCAAGGATGATATAAGATATTAGAGTAGGCTGAGGATGACATACAACTATTGAAAATGATGACACAACTAGGATGTTATAAAGCATATAAGCGAGACTCGTTTAAGTGTGGACATACAAAAGGGAAGTAAATATAAATCCTAATTTTGGTTGGTAAACTGGATGCCTTTTTAAATGACATAAAGGTTTCAATTAGAAATTTAATAGTGAATGCAAAAGTGAACATCATAATCACTCCTAGAGAAACCTAGAATATACCATCAGGCTAAAAGATTTGAATTGGGGCCCATTTGGTTAGGTTTTTTTTTCCATTAGTTGAATTTTCATTTAAATTGATACCATATTTTGGTTTAATCCAAGCCTAACACCGGCTCATAAAGAACCCATTAAGTCAAGCCTAATCCACCTCATCACCCACATCTAAGTTTTTCACATTTTTGGCATTTCTTTTATGGCCAAGAAAAAGGTGATCTATATTCCAAGTTGGGATTAGCATTGGTCTTTGATCTTTAATCCATTAATTCATATAATTATGCCTTGTTTTTCACCTTTTGACATCATCCTTTGGGGTTCAAAGACATATAAATCTATCACTCATAGTGTGGGAAGTTTGTGTTAATGACTCTTAATCCATTACTTATTACCACTTACACATCTACCTTTATCGATTCTTTTCATCTAACCTGTTAACTAGCATTTCAAAAAACCCTAAAACCTTCACCCTTGGCTTATAAATACCCTTCTCTTCTTCTATTGTCCATCTCCAGACATAGAACACTTCATCTTTCTTTTGGCAAATTCCTATAATTAATCTAAGAAATCCCCTACCCTTTTGGATATTTTGCAAACCTTTTGTCAATACTAAAGAGCGGTCATAAATTTATATAAATTTTTATTGATATTATGCATGGATTAGATATTCATAGCCAATTTCTCAATAAAAATGGTGACTTTCACAATGAAAATCTCACAAATGAGATTTCAAGTAAGTGTTTACATAATCGTATGGCCAATTCCTAAAAAAAAAAAAAAAAAATGGTGGCTTCCACAATGAAATCTGATAAATGAGATTTCGAGTAAGTGTTTACATAATCTTTTTTTTTTTCCGAAGAAATGATTCATCAAAATAATGAGTCACCCGTTCCATTAATATGGGTACATTTGAGATCACCAAATGGTCAGGAGTTCCTCTTTTCAATCCTTTTTCTTGTTGCTGAACATCTCTTTCATGCACATGTTCTTTTTGTTTCTTGAGCCTCTAGAGTGTTAAAAATAGAGTTTGAAAAGATCAAAGATTTGATAATTCCATCATAAATCGTCGAGTTGCAAATACTTCTAGATAGCCTTCATTTGAACTGAATTCTTTCTAGTTAAAGAATCTCTTTCTAGTTGCTCTAAAACAGTTAGGAAATACTTTAGAAGAAATATGGGGTTTTGCTTCTCGTGACAACATGCTATTAGATGGTGGTCCCGCTTATGCGGTCAAATCAATAAGTTTTAAGGAGAAATATTGAATATTAATCTCATCAATCTCATACACATCATTATCAAATCCCATTAATCGAATCACTTTTTTCTAGAAATATGAGACATGTAAGTCTTACAAGAGATCTATTCATTGATAAGAAAAAGAAAAGACGTGAACGGTGATTGGATTGATGACTAAGTACAGTCTTGGTTCATGAACAAGATTCGATTGATGTTGAAGAAAGAGAATTCTTGGTTCTGTTCACCTTAATGATAGAAAACATGATGGAATAAATTTTGTTGTTTAACTCATAGTGATCATTTATCAAAGTATGACTGGTTGTCAAATAGTTGAATAGTCGCAATCAATTTACCTATGATACTTAGTTGACATTCAAAAGAATTATCATGAATTATGAGTTCAATACTTCATGTTTAACAGAAAGATGGATACTCCTTGCTCATTGTTAGACAATCACTTTTTCACAAACCTCATGTAGGGATAATAGTTTTCATTCACCATCTCATGGAAAGTCCTTTTTTGATCTGTTTGGCCCTATCCCCCTCTAGGGTTATTTCAGTGATCGATTTTATAGGAAATAAATTTCATATTTGGTCAAATACCTAGCAACAAACTCCTATTGTCCTCTTATTATGCTATTTCCGAATAAGTTCTTGAATGATAAGCCTAACGGTTATCTTATTGATGATACCAATATTGATGACAATGACGATATTGATAATGATTAATAACCTAGAAATCAATCATTGATCCAATTTGAGTGCCCTCTACGGGATAGGCCTCAATAGAAATCTGAAGAGTACCGGCAATAAGTGATTGAGTTCAGTAGTTCCTCATATAAAATTATTGACTTTAGAGATATGGAATATGGAGAAGACAACATTGTTTGAAGCTTGGGGAAAAATAGAGATGTCTTCCATGTTACCCATAATATGTGGAAGTATCGCCGTAATTTCATAGTCATTTAGTCTCTCTCTCTCTCTCTCTCTCTCTCTCTCTCTCTCTCTCTTTCTCTCTCCTAATTTAGGCTTTTTTTTGTCACGCCCCGAACCCGTAACACGGATCCCTAGGTGGGATGGCACGAATCACGAGACACGACCTTCGGGATCCATTTCTAGACCGCGGATTAGCATATCATAACCAAAGATAAGAGATGAAATAAATAACTTTATTCATTCAACAGAGTGCAGAAGCAAAACTAAAATCAAATAAAAGACTAACTACTGGCACTCAGCTGGGCCATTATTACATCAATTCTAAAAAGTT
>JAUPMG010021945.1:0-15101 GCA_031762675.1 Pachysandra terminalis | reverse complement strand
TGATTTGTTCTTCATTTTACTTGCTATGGATGCATTGCACTTCACTAAGGGGATTGCAATTTTTCATAGGATATAAAAATGAAGATGCATTATCACACATATAACATTTTGGATTGCCCCAGTGGACAGTTTGGGATTAACAACTATTTTACTTGTTGTTTTATGATTTGATTATTTCTCTTTTAATTTTGACAACCATTTCTGTCTGTTCTTCGGATACGTAGTTTGGTTGACTATGTGCTTCTCGTTTATCCATCTAGTATGGGTAATCTAGAGCACAATATGTCATGTTAGCTAACGTATTTAAAGAAACACGCAGTGATGCTGTCAAGATTTTTAGAGAAATATTTCAATCATAAAATTATGGAGTAAAATAGTTGGTAATCCTGAATGGGCATAAAACTTTCTATAGCATGCATCATTTACTTGCAAGCTTATCTGGTTTGAAAATGCATGTGTTGTATTGAGGTATGTCTCTGTAACAACCTGAATAATTCAGAAAAATAATAACCTGAAATTTTAGGGTAAGATAGTAATTTAGAGAGATCGATAATTAAATTTCAATTAGTAATTAAATTTATAACACTTAAAATCTTTAATCACATAAAATACACTAGAAACCCTGAGTCATTAAAACTTATTAGTTTAGACCGATAGACCCAAGGGTAGTGTTAATCAGATAGTATGATGTATTAATTAAATAAGAAATAAAATAGTGTAATAGTTTTAGCCTTTAAAAATTGTATATTTATATTTTATATCTTCCCCATGACAGAGACTTGTATATTATATACAACCTTCCTTGGCCAAGGGTATTGGATTTGCTACCGTCAAGTTGGATTGTTGTGCTTGGATTGCTGTGCTTTTAATTATTGGGTCATAGAATTTCACAAATAGAGAAGCCATGGATGGTCTTCAATTTCTACACTTTTAATCAATAAGAAAAAGGATTACATCCTGTTAGCTATCTTTTGATTTTCGAAAGTTGGCTTTTTTTTTTCTTTTAACTCTGTTTAGTTTCACTCTTTGAACTGTTGCTTTATTCTGCTATTCCTAAAAGTAAAAAAAAAAAAAATTGTTCTTCATCTTTGTTTCCGGTCTCTATGAATTAATTTTTACTAATTTCTCATGTAAACTTCTAATACTATTGGTGATTCTCAAATTGGTAGATAATTAAGATTAATTTAGATAATGAAGGTGACAGCTGTAGAGAATGGTCTACCAACCTGAGTGATGAAGGTCCGAAAACTCGTCTTGCACTGGCCTAAACCACGTGTTAGCCATTCCAATACAAGATTTCCCGTAAAGCAGGATGGGGTCCGAGGAAACTCTAGGAATGTTCAAACAAAACACACAGAGGATTTCGAAGATTCCTTGAAGGTAGGAGTTCACTGAGTTCTGAAGTCCTAAAAAGGTCAAGGAATTGCTCAAAAGTCCACAGTCTCCTCCTTTGTCCAACGGGAGTGCCAACTTTTATAATCGGAGCCCATTGAAAAATCGATGTGTGAATGACAAGTGTTGCTCCTCGAGTAGGGGTGCAACTCTGTTCGGTTTGGTCCGGGTTGACCTCAATCCAAAACCAAACCGAGGCGTAACATATCAACCCAGAATCGAACCGAACCGAATTGGGAACCGAAAATCCTAACCCGAAAACCGAACTGCAATTAACTGAGAAACCCTAAACCCGAACCAAACCGAACCGAAATTACTAATTTCGGTTCGGTCTGGTTCGGGTTAGTTCAGTTTAGACCAAATTAATGATTTAGACTAATTTACAAGGGCAGTTAATATAGAAAAAGAAATTATGTAGCTTAACAACAACCTTAATCAACAAATTATAATAAAAGACCTAAAAGAGTGTCTATCTATAATCGGTTTGGTTTGGTTCAGATAGGAAAATAATCTGTTTGATTTGGCTTGGTTCAGATAGAAAAATATGTATGCATTAATATACACCGGGTTTCGGTTCGATTCGATTCGGTTTAGAAGAATGTATATATATGTTGGGTTTCGGTGCGGTTCGGTTTAACCGTACTATAAACCCAAAACCGAACCATTTTAATTCGGTTTAATATTTTCTGAACCAAAACCGAACCAAACCTTTAGAAACCCAACCCAAACTGACCCAAAATTGGTTTGGGTCGGTTCGGTTTCGGTTTTAACCGACCCAAGTTACACCCCTATCCTCGAGAGCTACCTGCAACCTCCACATATTTTTTTTGAACAACGTGCAAGTCATGCATGGAATGATCCATTCCTTAAACGACACGTAAGACCTAGTCACCTATTGGATGATAACGTAGGGTCCTTGTGTACCACTACCTAAGCTGCACATGGACCCGATGTGAGGAACACCTATCACATTCATTGAAAGTGTATACGTAACCTCTGCAACATGTTCAGTCGTCCCTTATGTGATTCTGCCCACATGTCTTGATGGGACATTCTCTCTAGCCCTCCATTCCTAAAGGTTTCTCAATATTCTTCCTTCCTTTGATTAAATAGAACATGTGAATCTAGAAGCTCGAGGTACTGATCGTGTGTTGAAATCATGCAGATATGTCAAGTCTACTTGAGAAAGATTCCCTAGAAATGAGATTTGCGAGGCATTTATTAAATGCATTAAATGAAAATTCCACACATCGCTGATGTTGCAGCATTGAAACAGCTTTAAACCTTGGATAATGCTACACTTTAGTCATTAGTGACCACGGAACAGTTGCCTTCGTTTGAGGTTCGAGGTGCCATGAGAGACTTGCAACATCGAATAGTCATTGTTGTACTATCTTCCTCTGCATCCAAGGCAATCCCCTTATCAAGAAAGATTCTCGATATGGTGGCTTAAGAGGTAGACCCCTGATGATTACTCGAGGGAATGATCGTCTCACCTTAATAGGGATCATGTCGGGGTTGTTAGATTTTAACAAAATAACCATTTTACGGGTGGTTAGCCCGTTAACGAATTGACCATCTTGCGGTGGTGAGAATGTTGGCGAATTAACCTTCTTCGAGGTGGTTAGCCAATGTAACGAATTGACCATCTCCAAGGTGGTCAGCCCAGATTGGTGGTTCTTGATGGTTGCTTGATGGAATGATCGCCTTACCTCACCAGGAGTTACACCCTGAGTGTCACGCCCCTGATGGTTACTTAAGGGAACGATTGCCTCACCACAACAAGGATTGTGCCATGACGAATTGCCTATCTCGAGGTGTGTGAGTGTCACAACCCAAACTCGTGAGAACCACTTTGGATTCAGAGGAGCCTAGATTACGACCTTCACCTCCTTGTAAGGAGAGTGAAAGTTGAATAACAGTTTATAGTACAACCAGTTTAAACCATCATTCAAAAATTCGGAAAAGAAATGTAATACATAATTACAAAGGTGCAGCGGAAATTTAAAGAAAAAGTTTCAAGTTCTAAATCAAATTTACAATTAGATACCAACAAAGGTATCATCAAAACAATTCAAAACAAAGTTATTAGAGTATGAACAAAGCAGTACAGTGAGTCACTCGTAAGAGTAGAACTCGTCTTCCTCTCCAAAGTCTCCTCTTTCCTTCACAGGTTCTTCCTCAACAACGTCCTCTACTATGGACCCTGAAAAATAATTTGCTAAAAAGTATAAGCTATAAGCTTGCAAGTAATGTAATTTCAGGAATATATAAGTCTGTCCTGAAGTTCTTTACTTTTACACGTCTTTCAATTCTATATCATAAGAGAAGTCAAATAACTCAATGCATGAGGAAAATTATTTTATTATGCATGCAATGCATCCTAAGTTACAGAACCTCACCAAGGTGAGCTAACAAACAATTCTATATGCAGTGCGATGTAGCTCTGATAGAGAGTCAATCTAGTATGTTTCCTCCTGATCCAGCCTCTATTTCAGGGTGTCCCAGTCAGTGCACCGAAGCAGCTTTCGGCCCCCCGAAGTCTTTTCGGTGGTCTTTTCACTTGACATTCAACCTCGGTGAAGTTTCGGCACACTGAAGTGTCCACCCTTGGCCCAGAAATTCAAGCTTGGCGATCATTCAGTGCGCCGAGTTGGCCGCTGAATGTCGCGAACTGGGCAAAACAGAGGGGTTTTTCCAACCTATGTCATTTTCATTTGGTCTCATCCATTCAAGATCATCATATGAGTATTTAAAACATTCTCACAAGCATTAAACACCACAAATACTTCACATTATGAGATTAAAACCGAAATAGATGTAAACAAAATAGAGAATTCAAGATGCAACTAGTTATATTCTTGAAATTACTACTTACAATCTTTTCTTCAAGAAAAATCAACAATTTCCCTTTTTAATCCTTCCTCCTTCACCCATTAGCTCTCCAACTTTCCTCTTTCTTTTCTCAATACACAAATGCCCTCTTTCTCTCTTTCCTCTCTCCTTTAACCCAGTCCTAGACACATGTCAAAATCTCTAACCTCCAATCCTAACTACCCAATCCTAACCCTTCCTTTCCAACTACTAAATCTAAACCATTCATTTACACTACACTTATCCCTACCATACACCTCATCACTCATTTTACACAATTAAAATAATTTTTTATTCAAGAGAAGGGTTTAACTAGAGTACTAAGCATGAGATTCTAGCATATCATATCATAGTAATCTTATGGTCGGTTTAACTCTGATTATAAATCAAACGGGTAAATAAGCTTATATTAAGGTTTTAAATATTTTAAATTACCTCTTAATTGGTTCAGGCTATTACAGCCTTCCCCCCTTAAGAGATTTCGTCCTCAAAATGTTTACTGACCTTATGTGAAGAATTGTGGGTATCTAGCCCGCATCTCGTCTTCAAGCTCCCAAGTCACTTCTGGAATTTCGTGATTGTTCCACAACACCTTCACCTTAGCAATGACTTCGTTCCGCAGTACTTGAAACTTCCAATCTAAGATTTCCACCGGTTGCTCTTCGTAGGTAGCATTCTCTCTAATGGTTACGATTTGCCATTCGATTACTGAAGTTGGGTCTAGATGGTACTTCCTCAACATAGAAACGTGGAAGACATCGTGTACTAAGTCCATAGATGACGGCAGTATCACTCTATAGGCTACTTCTCCAACTCGCTCGGAAATTTCAAAAGGTCCAATGTATCTTGGTGCCAACTTGCCTCTTTTACTGAATCTGAATACCCCCTTAGTCAGTGAGACTTTACGGAATACCCAGTCTCCCACCATGAACTCTAATTTTCTCCTCCTCACATCTGCATACTTCTTCTGCCTATGTTGAGCTGTAAGTAACCGGTCTCTAATTAGCTTGATCTTTTC
This sequence comes from Pachysandra terminalis, assembly GCA_031762675.1. Lineage (NCBI taxonomy): Eukaryota > Viridiplantae > Streptophyta > Magnoliopsida > Buxales > Buxaceae > Pachysandra > Pachysandra terminalis. Next base: position 9,817 of record JAUPMG010021945.1, on the reverse strand, counting down.
GGTTGTCTCAGCCACTAACTCTAGTCCCAATGGCACAAGAGTACTGTCTTCATTCCATCACAGAGGTGATCGGCAAGGCCTTCCATACAGAGCTTCGAATGGTGCCATCCCTATGCTCGCTTGGTAACTGTTATTGTAGGACAACTCGATGAGTGCTAGATGGTCCACCCAACTCCCCTTGAAATCTAGAATATACGACCTCAAAAGATCTTCCAGTACCTGATTCACTCTTTCGGTATGGCCGTCAGTTTAAGGATGAAAAGCGGTGCTGAAGTTGAGCTGTGTACCCAATGCCTTGTGTAGACTTCTCCAGAATCTTGAAGTGAATTGTGAACCTCGATCCGACACTTTGGTAACTGGTACTCCATGCAGACAGATGATCTCTCTCACGTATAGTCTCGCCAATTCGTCGGTGTTCATCGTAGTCTTCGATGCTATAAAGTGTGCTGACTTGGTCAATTGATCCACGATTACCCAAATCATGTCATGACCGTTATGTGTCTTCGGAAGTCCCGTAATGAAATCTATAGATATGTGCTCCCATTTCCACTCCCTAATCGGAAAAGGCTGAAGCATTCCTACTGGCTTCTGATGCTCCACTTGTACTTGTTGGCACACTACGCACTTAAACACGAATTCTTTGATTTCTACCTTCATTCAACTCCACCAATAGTTACGCCGGAGGTCGTAGTACATTTTGGTTCTGCCTCTCTCCTCATCTGCAGCTAAGTCCTGCATCCATTTCTCATTATGTTGAAGGTCGATGATCCTTGTCTTAAGTGATGGCTTGATGAGTATGTTGCACAATCTCACACCTTGGCTAGTCCTGCGAGCTATGAAGTTGAAATATGCAAGTGACTCGTAGAGCTTCCATTCTTGAACTAGCATGTGGGCTACAACACTTCTAGGTTTCCGGCTCAGTGCATCCGCTATTAATTTGGCCTTGCCTGGATGATACTGAAGGGAAAAATTGTAGTTGTTCACTAGCTCCATCCATCTTCTCTGGCGCATATTCAACTCCTTCTGGGAAAATAAGTACTTGAGGCTCTTATGGTCTGAGAATACCTCAAAGGTTTCGCCCACTAAGTGATGTCTCCAGATCTTCAAAGCGAACACGATCGCTGCAAGCTCCAAGTCATGTGTGGGATAATTCCTGTCATGCGTCTTCAATTTCCTTGAAGCATATGCTATTGCATCCTTGCATCAAAACACAACCAAGTCCTGACAGTGATGCGTCTGTGTAGACTACAAAGTCGATGCCGCAAATTGGAATTGTGAGGACAAGTGCTGCAGTGAGTTTCTCCTTGAGAATGGTGAAGGCTGCTTGGCAAGCGTTATCCCAAATAAACTTCACGTCTTTCCAGGTCAGCTTGGTTAGAGGGGACGCAATACATAAAAATCCTTCGATGAATCTCCTGTAATAACCCCTAATCACAAGAAACTATGAATTTCTAATACATTCTTGGGTTGCTCCCAATTGGCAACTGCTTCCACCTTACTGGACTCCACATAAATGCCTTTGCTAGACACCACGTGTCCTAGGAACTTCACTTTATACTTCCAAAACTCACATTTCGAGAACTTCGAGTATAACTGGTGGTCTACCAGTGTTTGTAGGGCAATACTAAGATGTTCTTCATGTTCTTCTATCGATTTGGAGTAGATAAGGATGTCGTCCACAAACACTACCAGAAATTTATCCAAGTAGGGTTTGAATACTCTCTGCATCATATCCATGAATGCTGTCGGGGCGTTAGACAACCCAAACGGCATTACTACAAACTCAAAGTGCCCGTACCTCGTTCTGAAAGCAATCTTAAGCACATCTTCTTCCTTGATCCTCAGTTGGTGATAACCGGATCTGAGATCTATCTTCGAGAAATAAGACGCCCCTTGCAACTGGTCAAATAAATTGTCAATACACGATAAAGGGTACTTGTTCTTGACCGTCATCTGATTCAACTTCCTGTAATCTATACACAACCTGAGAGCTCCGTCCTTCTTGTTCACAAAGATTACTGGTGCTCCCCACGGAGAAGTACTTGGATGTATAAATTTTTAGCTCTAACAATTCATCCAACTGCTTTCGCAGTTCAACTAGATCTGTGGGTGCCAGGCGATAAGTCGGTAATGCAATGGGTCGTGCTCCTGCCACCAACTCAATGCAAAACTCTACTTCACGCTTGGGTGGTAGACCTAGAATATCCTGGAACACCACACCATATTGACACACTATAGGGATCTCAGTCCATTATTCCCTCTTCTTAGTGAACTCATGATCTACACTGGCAGACAAGAGAGATATCTCGAATTTTGAACCCACAACTTCTATCATGTCACCTTTCGGGGTTAGAAAAGATACTACTCGGTTATGAGAGTCTATCTGTACGTGATGTGCAGCTAGCCAATCCATCCCCAGAATGATATCAAATTCATGCATGTCAAGGACGATCAAGTCAACAGGTAAAGTAAACTCCTCTATTTCTATTGAACAAGCTTCACATACCCTATCTAAATGTGCAGTTCCCCCTACAGGATTTGCTACTACTAAACTCCTCTCCAAGTTCCTCATTTTAAGACCCAAGTGTTGTACAAGTGTTCGTGCAACAAAAGAGCAAGATGCTCCAGTATCAAATAATACTCTTGCAGATATGTGTGAGAGTCGTATGATACCTTCCATAACTTCGTTCTATTGTGATTCGATAGCGAAGACCTTGTCCGTCTGAGGTGGTGGTGGTAATCGGGGTTGAGGTGGTACTGTTCTTGGTCCTTTGTACGGTGGCACTTGTTGGATAGGAACCGGATTCTACACATAGTGAGGTCGAGGCATCATCTGTTGTTGCTGTTGTGGTTGACTTTGGAAGAGGTTTGGATTCCGAGGTGCTCGACAATCTCTATAACTGTGTCCCCACCTTCCACAATTGTGGCACCGCATCGGTAAGTTCCCAAAGATTTGAGAACTGGATTGACTTTGGATTCTCTGCTTATTTTGTGCTTCAGAGTTGCTGCCCTTAAAGGTGTTACACCTCTGGTTGTTCTTGGCGCTCTTTTATTCCAAAGCCTTCTTGAACTCCAACATGTCCTTCTCCAACTTTCGTGATTGTTCCAACAGCTTATGGTATTCGATGAACTCCCTCACAACTAACCTGCTTCTAATGTTTGGCATCAATCCACTTTCAAAGAGAAAAGCCTTCTTCTCTTCCTCATCCACAACATACTTTGCCAACTGAGACAGTTCGGTGAATTTGGCGGCATATTCCATTACCGTCATGCCTCCCTGCTCAATTTTCATAAATTCTAACTCCTTTTCTCTCCTTATGGTCTTTGGGAAGTATTCCAAGAAAAAAACCTCCTTGAATCTATCTCAAGTAGCTACTGCAGCAATCTCCAATGTAAACTTCCACCATCTACGAGCTTCTCCCTCTAACATAAATGCAGCAAAACGGATCTTGTCTGCATCTTCCACCTTCATCACCTCAAATATATGCTCCATGGAGTCAATCCAATTCTGAGCCTCTGTCGGATCTATTGTTCCCTTCAAAGATGTTGGTCCAAGCTTCTTAAAACTCTCCAAACTTGATATATTCCTCTGTGTAACTGTCTGGAGTTGAGTTTGCTGCCTCTGCATCGTATTGGCCATATCCCCTAAGGCCTGATAAACTCCCGCCAATTGGGGATCACCTCTGTGATCTCCTACTAGTGGTGGTTCATCGGTACGTCTACCTCTCCGCCTTCATGATTTCCTTCTCCATACGCGGTTCATTGACTTGTCTACCTCATCTTCCCACCATTGGATCCACTTATCTCTGTCAACAGAATTCACACATCCGAACATCTTGTGAGTAAGAGTTTCAGATGGTTAGGATTGAACAACCAACACACAAAAACTTGTGAAATATCGACACATCAAAACTTTCAAATCTCGAAATCTCGTAAAACTTATGAAATCTGATTTAAAACAAATAACTATAGCTCTGATACCAACTTTGTCACAACCAAAACTCGTGAGGCCACTTAGGGTTCAGAGGAGCCTGGATTACGACCTTCACCTCCTTGTAAGGAGAGTGGCAGTTGAATAACGGTTTATAGTACTACCAGTTTAAACTATCATTCAAAAATTCGAAATAGAAATGTAATACATAATTACAAAGGTGCAGTAGAAATTTAAAGAACACAGTTCTAGTTTTAAATCAAATTTACAATTAGATACCAACAAAGGTCTCATCAAAACAATTCAAAATAAAGTTATCAGAGTATGAACAAAGCATTACAGTGAGTCACTCGTAAGAGTAGAACTCATCTTCCTCTTCAAAGTCTCCTCTTTCCCTCATAGGTTCTTCCTCAAAAACGTCCTCTACTATGGACCCTGAAAAATAATTTGCTAAAAAGCATAAGCTGTAAGCTTGTAAGTAATGTAATTTCAGGAATATATAAGTCTATCCTAAAGTTTTTTACTTTTACACGTCTTTCAATTCTATATCATAAAAGAAGTCAAATAACTCAATGTGTGAAGTAAATTATTTTATTATGCATGCAGTGCATCCTAAGTTACAGAACCTCACCAAGGTGAGCTAACAAACAATTCTATACGTTGCGCAAATGCAGCTCTGATAGAGAGTCAATCTAATATGTTTCCTCCTGATCCAGTCTCTATTTCGGGGTGTCCCAACAACCTGAATTCGCCCCAGGATGTCACAGCAACCTGAATTCATCCCCCGTATATACGGTCCATGGAAATAGGGCTATTCTACGGATATCGCGTAGTTCTAAGGGTTTTCAACCTAGGAGGCACAATCCCCCCACTTATTTTTTATTAGTGGTCCGTAGACCGAGACTTGCAACCACCAGCGGTATCTCTCAGGAAAACATGCACTACAAAAAAAGGGATCTTTAACGGTGGTCTTTCTATGACCGTCGTTATATATATTTACCTCGGCGGTCTTCTTAGACCGCTGATAAATGTAACTATTAATGGCGGTTTTTAGTGGACCGCAGATAAATGATTGAGTATTGTCGATGGTCTTGATAGGAATGTTGATAAAAGATTACGTATTGTCGGCGGTCTTTGGAGACCGCCGATAAAGGTGCAAGTATAGTCGGCTGAAAAGAGTAACTATTAACCCGAGATTTTCCCAATCCCTCTCGATTTCCCCTCTCTTCCTTTCTCTCCCGTCCTCTACGCTTTCCTCTCCCGCCCTCATAGCTCTCTCTTCCCTCACGATTTTCTCTCGCTCCCTCACTCTCCCTCACAATTTCCCCTCTCCCTCTTGATTTGCTCTCTCTCTCTCTCTCCCTTACGATTTCCTCTCTCTCTCCGTCCCTCTCCCTCTTGATTTGCTCTCTCTCTCTCTCTCCCTTACGATTTCCTCTCTCTCTCCGTCGCCGCCACCACGACGCCATCAAACTAGGGTTTCTAATCTGTTCTTTTTTTCAGATCTTGTGATTATGTTCTTCTCAATCCATTGCTGAAGCAGCTACTGTAATTTTCGAATTCGTGATCCTCATGTTTAATTGGATTGATTTCTGGTAATGGTTTCTGAATTTTTTATCATAGCTTGAAATCTCTGCTTTTGTTTGGTAGTTATTGGTGTTTTACCTTTCTGTTCTAGAGTTTAATAAGTTAAAGTATTGAACTATTTCCTTGTCTCTATGATGATATCATTTTGCTGATGGATGGAATTCTCTGTTTTCTATTTGATTCTTAGTTCGTATATTAATCTGTTTTCGTCTTGGATTTTTGAAAATGTCTCTTCGTTTATCTTGAAAAGTGAAGATGCTATTTTGGAATTTAAGATTCCGATCTTCGTGCGTTTTTCCTGTGTTATTGTTCATCAACTGTAAACCCTATGTTTATATCTCCCAATTTCCTTTTTTAGTCCTAAAAATGGGAAACAGGTATGAGCTTGATTTGAATGTCAGTTTTTGTTGCATTTTTCTTCATTTTAGAATTTCAATTGTTTGTGTTTCAGTTCTTGAACTGTGGTTTGGTATTTCTGTGAGATATTTTAGGTAGAAATCAAGAGAACTATACCGAAGGGTGCCATTGGCTCTAAGGATTTTAAGACAAAGAAGATCTTTGTCGGTGGGATTCCCACAAGTGTACATGAAGGTATTTCTCTATTCATAAAAATCTATTCTACTTCAGTGCAGTTCTCGTGGTATGCAATTATTTCAGTGACCCAGTTACTGAGTTTTTTTTTTTCCAATTATATTGGTTAAGATGAATTCAAGGATTTCTTCGCAAAGTTCGGAGAGGTCAAGGAGCACCAGATCATGCGGGACCATGCCACTAATCGTTGTCGTGGGTTTGGTCTTATCACATTTGACACTGATCAAGCAGTTGATGATCTCTTGTCCAGGGGGAACAAGTTTGAATTTGCTGGAACTCAGGTCAGTGCAGTGCCTACTAGGAAGATAATTCTAGTCAGTAGTATAAATATTTCTATTTTATTAACTCTCATCAAGATAACGAGTACATTCCACGCATCTTTCATGTGGGTTGGCTATAAAGTGTTTTGCACTTGAAAATTTCAGTGATCTACTATGAAATTAGATTCATCTGGGAAATGGGTGTTGATGATTTTACTGAAAATTTGTTGGGTTATTGTGTATATAATATGTTAGACCATTGAGGTCCTTAAGTGACCGTCTTTCCATCTTGATGTTAGCCTCTGCTTGTTTTTACCAAGCTATTTGTTTCATTCACTTGAATTCTTGCTATTGAAACTAATAGGATTTATTTGAGAACTCTTTCCTTCCCATCTCGATCGTAGTTTAGGATTGCTATTGTTAAATTTTTTTTCTAAAAAAAAAGAGTAATTGACGGCGGTCTTATATGACCGCTGTTAATTAAAACTCTTTCACAACCACCGACAATATTCCAAATCATTCGTCGGTGGTCCTGTTAAACCGCCGTCCCGTCCGCCGACAATTCTTTTCCCAGCCAAGTATAGGGTAGGGGTCTCCCTGACCGCCGACAAAGGCATGGACGGTGGTCGGAAGATCTTGGCCGGCGGTTTTGGACCGCTGGCAAAAAGTCTATTTTTGTAGTGATGATTAGCTGACCTAACTACGGAGGTCCTTTCTTATATTTTCTTATCCTTGGCTAGAGTCCTCGGGCTAAGAATAAGTCTGTTGAGTTAGCTACGCCCTCAACTCAGTCTAGCCGGTCCCTCCCTAGATGTGATACTCACGCCACACTCATGTCCCATCACAAGACCCAACCCTGAGGTCTCGGAATACAAGTTTATTATCGTTGACCAACTAGGGTTTAGAGTGTATGTTGTGCAGTGAAGTAGTGAAGTGAAGCTGTGCACACTAGCCAGTCATACATTTTTTTGTGTACAAGGTGTAATATAAGCTAAACTAACACATGCCTCTATCTATGTCACTCACATCATCAATCCACACCCAATTAGTCCAACTTAAGATAAAAGTTATACTAACATCATACCATGTGCATCTAACTACTATGCATTATGCATGATTTAGTGTAGGTATGGCATATGATTTCATTATGCATATCATTGTATATAAGCACAGAACACATTACAATCCAACAACTCATTTCACACAATGTACATCTCCATGCCACACACAAGTTAGTACGAAGTCATAAAACATATAATGTAAGCAAGGTATTGTCATTCCTACACTACACAAGTGTACTATCACTATTAAAAACTACCTAATTCAATCTACAGGTTCGGTATAGACTTCGACGCACTGAAGCCCCTTTTCGGCGACCTCCTTGGCGAACTCACCTGAGATTCGGCGACATTTCCAGAACCTGCTTTCTCGGCGACCTCTTCAGTGTTCCCTTCGGTGCACCAAAGCATATCTCAACGACCTCATCGGCGAACCACTCTAAGATTCGACGACATTTCCAGAACCTGCTTTCTAGACGACCATGTCGACGCCCCAGTCAACGCACCGAAGCAGCTTTCAGCACCCCGAAGTCATGTCAGTGGTCTTTTCGGTTGACATTCAACCTCGGCGAAGTTTCAGCGCACTGAAGTGTCCGCCCTTGGCCCAAAATTTCAAGATCGGCGACCATTCGGCACACCGAGTTGGCCACTGAATGTCGCGAACTGGGCAAAACAGAAGGGTTTTTCCAACCAATGTCATTTTCATTTGGTCTCATCCATTCAAGATCATCATATGAGTATTTAAAACATTATCACAAGCATTAAACACCACAAATACTTCACATTATGAGATTAAAACCGAAATAGATGTAAAAAAAATAGAGAATTCAAAATGCAACTAGTTATATTCTTGAAATTACTACTTACAATCTTTTCTTCAAGTAAAATCAACAATTTCTCTTTGAATACCTCCTTCTTCACCCTTTGACTCTCCAACTTTCATCTTTCTTTTCTCAATACACAAATGCCCTCTTTCTTTCTTTTCTCTCTCCTTCAACCCACTCCTAGACACATGTCAAAATCTTTACCCTCCAATCCTAACTACCCAATCCTAACCCTTCATTTTCAACTACTAAATCTAAACCATCCATTTACACTATACTTATCCCTACCATACACCCCATCACTAATTTTACACAATTAAAATAAATTTTTATTCAACACAAGAGTTTAACTATAGTACTAAGCATGAGATTCTAGCAGATCACATCATAATAATCTTATGGTTTAACTCCGATTATAAATCAAACGGGTAGATAAACTTATATTAAAGTTTTAAATATAATTAATTAACTCTTAATTGATTCAATTAAGAAAAACTTAAAACAATGAAGAGCATTTTTGACACTTGCGGATGGACTAACCAAATCCTATATTTTGTTTTTATTATAAGAGCATTTTTGGGAATTTTCCCTTTATAGCAAAACTATTCATGAGAATTTCATGTTGAAAGTTGGGAATCTCTCGAGCCTCAAACAATGACATCTTGGTAATTGCCTCTCAATTTGTTAAAAAAAAAAATCATATCATTTAAAATGACCAAAACACCCATGATCCACGTTTTGCTGTCTATTGGCTCTGTTTTTTAGATAGAAAAGAATGGTTATTTTGTGATCTATATAGAAGCAATGAGAATAGAAAGAACAAGAAAATTTAACTTTTATTAATTGAATAAAATCATGTGTTTATACAAAAAAAAATCCTCCCCGACCATCTTATTAGGGTGGCCATAGGATTCAAGGTTTAAATTATCGGAACCGGTGACCAGATCAATCTCGTCTGGTTCTGGTCCAGACTGGTACCGGTCAGTCTGAATCCGGTACACAAAGCAAAATAAAAATTATAAAATTTCAAATCGGCACCGGACTGCTGAACCGGCGGTATCGGTTATAGGACCGGTGGTACAGGACGCTGAACCGGAGAGATCGGCGGGACCTGTCTTCGAACCACCAGACTGCCAGTCCATAACCCAGCGATACATGCCTATGTATCGCAGGTTGAAACTGGACCGCTATGGTCCAATCCCGATCCGGATCGGTATCGTCAGATCTGGATCGGTATCGTCCGATCCGTCAAACCATGGATTATTGGAGAAAAAAAATTATAAATCATCCGAAGCGATGATGTGGGTGACGATGACTGTGATATCGTCAACCTTGTCTCCTGGTGTTTGTATCTTGCATTCCTAGAAGCTTCTGAGAATGGAGTCCAACAATACTTATCGAATGAATTGTATAAAGCAAGGTGTAAGGTTGGGTGTTGGCATCTGTATGATTTTATTCAGCTTTCTGTAAATCAGTTTGTTACATGATAAGATTTCTATTTTGTGAAGGCATGAAGTGGCGTATGAATCTCATGTGTTGGATTAAGTTAAATTGATTTTCTGTTGA
>JAUPMG010021925.1:0-15103 GCA_031762675.1 Pachysandra terminalis | reverse complement strand
ACTTTTTATATTAAAAACAAGTAGAAACAATGAGTCAATACACAAGTTAGAAAGGTAAACTCTCTAATTTGAAAAGACGGAATAACAAATAACAAGAAGAACACAAAACCTCTGGTCGTTCCTTTGGCTTTGATCGCAGATCATGACTAAACTACTTCACGTTGCACGAGTCATCATGTAAGGGACTAATAGGAGGATCTCCATGAATCTCCAACTAGGATTCCTTCTTGGCCGATTAGAGGGATCTTCTGCGAGAAGTAGGTGTAGTAGGATCTTTGCAGGAGCTAATAGTTTACCGGCGATCGCTGGGGATCTTAGATTAAGCTATATTACTGATAATCTAAATTTAAGTAAACTATGGAGTTCTTTGACTGATTTGTTGTTGATGCTGTGAAGCCTCCCTCGTTCCAACTGATCTTGCTTTTATAACCCATTATGGAAACCGTTCAGCGGTTAGTGCATAATGGGTTGTAACTGTCCCTTACTCATTGAAATGTGTCCCACTCTTTTCTTAGAAGCATACCCCCACGTCCTAGTGATGGAGGCAAACTGGGCTTGATTGAATTTTCATGGGCCGCGCTTTCATACTGGGCTCAGCTGTGGTCCATGTGGGTTGGCTCGGTCGGAGGAGTCTTGGATAGCTTAAACAGATACCAACTGTCACGGCCTTGCTTTTGTCATAGAAAAACGACTGTGCGGCACCCCGACATTCCTCAAGTCAAGGCCAGCCTAAAACAATCAAAATCCAAACCAACTCACAAGCACAGCAACACGATGTCACGGCAAGATACGACTCACACTGAGTCCCGCATGCCAAGCCTAACATGGCCGGCCCACAAGCTGCTTCATTGCGCTTGCTAGTGCTCACCCCACTTGTAGTGTTCTCTCATCAACCGGGTCCAACCAACATCTTGCAATGCTACGTAGAGCCCCCGACCAAGCAGATCAACCAATGTGCCCCAAACTAGGAGCCATGCGCAACATGAGCCTTTTTAGCATCTCGAATAACCCTGGGGCCCCAGGAGCTCCAACATACCTCCATTTTTCCTTGACGCAGAACTTCGTTCCATCCAAGGTAACCAACATCTCATTGCACCAACACAACAACAGCACCTCCAAACGAGTCAAGCATAACTTCATTGTGTCCTTCGGATAAGGCGTTGCACCAATACCTTGCCTACTGCGCCATAGATCCGTGCAGAGCATGCCAAGATCTTGACATGCCACCACACAAGCCCACGCTAATCCCTCGTGGCCTAACGATTGCACATCAGCCAATTATGCTTACCTAAGCGCACGAGAGAGCCACATAGCATGTTATCCTCATCGCATCTGGAAGAGCGCACTACTGTCGAGCACCATGATGTAGTAGTATCCCGGGACATACAATCGAAGTCCCAGGAGACCATAAAAATCACCTCCGTGATGCGAAGGACCACCCCCAAGCCCCTTGGGGATTAGCTGTCCGGTGACATAATAGCATGGGGAAGGGCCAGGTAACAGCACCCCTCCTTAAGGTAGCTATTAACCCTTTAACCCATTGCTAGTAGGAAACATCACATCTGCTGGTACAATCATACTGACTTATCTTATGATACGGGTAGAGTTTTCACAAGCCGTCTGATCATGAGCGTTCGTCTTAACATCCTCAGGAATTCTCGTTCACATCCGAACTCCTAAATCCTCATCAATTCTTTTCCACACTCCTCCGAGCATGTGGGGCCCACATACTAGAAATCCACCCTCGGGCCATTTTCTCAGTGCGGGAACACAACCCCCATTTAGACAAGTCAATATAATGTAGAAGTACCCAAGAGCCATCTCCCAAAACATCTCTCCTTGATGGCCACGCATGACCAAACCTCGCCCTGTCGGGCCGAGTAGTGTGCCCAGCTTGGCACTGTCAAGGGCCATGCACCATGCAATATTTTTGGCCCGTAACACTCTCCCCCACTTGTCCTGTTGACGTCCTCATCAACGTCCACCAAGTGGGACCTCAAAACTACCTTGTGATCATCTGGCAGTGCTCCACTCATAAGTCAGAACTCGTTTTGATGGCCTTCGTACCTTGGATTGACACCAAAACTCAGCAATCTGTCGTTTGTCGTCTGGTCTCTGCACCATGAAACTGCCTTGAACATCGTGGACTCTCACTCTCTATTCTGCCCAAACACATCTATGGTACTCCAATTAGCCATAAAACACAGCGCATCACCACGTCTCGACCATCCTTGATCCAAAATGAGCTCCTCTAAGCCAAAACACCTGGTTGTCTTTCTGTAATTTCTCGTGCATAATCCAATGTACATACCTGGTCCTCCCAGGACCAATATTCAGCTCTCTGAACATTTCATTACACTGACCTATAGACCATGAACTTCCCTAACTGAGCTACCACCTCAGTCCTCGACGTCCCATGTTGTAGATCTTGCAACTAACTTTGCCTATCTCTAGGCTTCACTACTGTACTTCCAGACACTCAAACCTGGATTACTTGCACCTAAAAATCATTTAGGCTCTATTTGTTGAACCATGGTCCCCTTGAACACAAACATGCCACCTTGTGACATAAATAAACGCACCACAAAACGTGGCTTGTAAGACAAGCATTTATCCAGACCTCTCACCATCGAGGCGCCAACATGCATCGAGCCTTCCATCATGCAGACTCCAATGTTGTCCTATACCAACAGTGACATCCGCATATAGATCCCCATACCACACTGACGTACCACTGTTAAACATTCCAAGAACATGGCTCGCAGGCCAAACATTAAACCTTGCCATTGACGCTCCCATTATGCATCTGGTCTTCCATCATACGAACTCCAATTCTGTCCCATACCAACACTGTCATTCGCATACAGATTCCTGAACTACACTGATGCAACCCTGTTTTATCCATAGGAATATAATTGTCTGTCCCTGGTTTCATCCTGGCATCAGTCTTCACCCTGTAAGCATCTTCACGGGTGTCCTGTAGACACCCAATGCCAACTAGTACCTCGAGTTGAACAACTAACATAGCTGCTGAACAAACATCTATCGCGCATACCGGTACTATCCCATGAACACTTAGTCAACTGCATAGTCATACTCCAATCGGGCTTGAGTGCTCCCTCACTCAAGCTCATGATATCTCTTCCCATATTCGTGTGCCTATCCAGTACCTCAGCATACATGCCTCACGCCGACTAGACACTCTATTTGTTTTCTTCCACTTGTTTGCCCCAACCTTGAGGTCCTCTCTTCTGTACCTCATGTTGTGATCCTTAAGTGCATTCCTCAGGTGTCATTTCTGACAAGAGCCAGCAATGATCTTCACCTTGTACACACCGTCTGAAATCACCAAGACTCATGGTATATACTAGTACCTCAACCAAACGAGTATTGTAGCCGCCGTGCAACATCATGTCACATGCACCAGTTCACTTCCTTCGGTTCCCACATAAAGTTTCACTGTACTTTTGTTTTCCATCTTGGTCTCACCTCATGTGACAAGTCAATTTGACAACCCTGTGACATTAGCTACAAGGATTAAAGATCTCCTTAAATCAACTTGTATTAATGCCTCAACAAAAGCTGCCAAAATAACTTTCCACAATATCAAAGACCCACTACAATGCCGCTGCAACCTTAATCCTAATCTTGTACCTGGCTGCCACAACCTATGCATACGATAGAGAATCCAACTGCAACTCAGCCAGTAGTTCGAACCCTAGTCAAAACCAAAACATCGTAGCATACATGACTCAACAAACCTTGTCGAAGGCAAGCCATCTTCAATACCTAGCAACTGCCGCTGCAAATTCCGATTCAATGTGCATCATCACATAGCATAACTCTGTCACCACTGCAACCGAGCGCACCGCAGTGCCAACTGTGCTGTGATACTAACTATCAAGACCATACTTTTTGTTGCAGCAGAACGACCATATGGCACCCCCAACGTTCCTCAAGTCAAGGCCAGCCTAAAACACTCAAAAGCCAAACAAACTCACAAGCACACCAACACGATGTCACGGCAAGATACGACTCACACTGAGTCCCGAACGCCAAGCCAAACTTGGCTGACCCACAAGCTACTTCATTGCGCTTGCAAGTGCTTGCCCTACTCATAGAGTTCCCTCGTCATCCGAGTCCAACCAACATCTTGCAATGCTACTTAGAGCCCCCAACCAAGCCGATCAACCAATGCGCCCCAAACTAGAGCCATTAGCAACATGAGCCTTCTTAGCATCTCGAATAGCCCTAGGGTCCCAGGAACCCCAACATACCTCCATTTATCCTTGTAACAGTACTTCATGCCAACCAAGGTAACCAGCATCTCGTAGCACCAACACAACAATAGTACCACCCAACGAGTCAAGCAAAACTTCATTGTGTCCCTCAGACAAGGCGTTACATCAATACCTTGCTTACCGTGCCACGGATCCATGTAGAACATGCCAAGACATTAACATGCCACAACATAAGCCCACACTAAACCCTCGTGGCCTAACGATGGCCCATCAGCCAACTATGCTTACCCAAGCGTATATAGCGAACGCGAGAGCCACACAGCATGTTAGCCTCCTCGCACCGAGAAGGGTGCACTACTGTCGAGCACCATGCCCTAGTAGCCTCCGGGGACATACCATCGAAGTCCCAGGAGACCTTAAACACCACCTCCATGATGCTAAGGCCCGTCTCCAAGCCCCTTGGGGATTACCTATCTGGTGCATTAATAAAATGGGGAAGGGCTAGGTAACAACACCCCTCCTTAAGGTAGCTATTAAGCCTTTAAACCAAAGCTACTAGGAAACATCACATCTGCTGGTACAATCATACTGGCTTATCTTGGGATACGGGTAGAGTTTTCACCAACCGTCTGATCATGAGCGTTCGTATTAACATCCTCATGAATTCTCGTTCACATCCGAACTCCTAAATCCTCATCAATTCTTTTTCATGCTCCTCCGAGCATGTGGGGCCCACATACTAGAAATCCACCCTCGGGCCATTTTCTTAGTGCGGGCACCCCGCCCCCATTTAGACAAGTCAATATAATGTAGAAGTACCATGGAGCCATCTCCCAAAACATCTCTCCTTGATGGCCATGCATGACCAAACCTCGCCCTCTCGGGCCGAGTCATGTGCCCAGCTTGGCACTATCAAGGGCCATGCACCATGTTGGCCCGTGACACTCTCCCCCACTTGTCTTGTTGATGTTCTCGTCAACGTCCACCAAGTGGTACCTCAAAACTACCTTGTGATAATCTTCCAGTGCTCCACTCATTAGTCAAAACTCGTTTTGATGGCCTTCATACCTTGGATTGACACCAAAACTCAGCAATCCGTCGTTTGTCGTCCGGTCTATGCACCATGAAACTATCTTGAACATCGTGGACTCTTAATCTTCATTCTGCCCAAACACATCTATGGTACTCCAATTAGCCATAAAACACTGTGCATCACCATGTCTCGACCATATTTGGTCCAAATAAGCTCCTCAGAGCCAACAAAACACCTGGTTGTCTTTCTGTAATCTCTCGTGCACGATCCATTGTACATGCTTGGTCCTCCCAGGACCAATACTCAGCTCCCTGAGCATTCGTTACACTGACCTACAGACCACGAATTCCCTCACTGAGCTACCACCCCAATCCTCGACGTCCCATGTTGTAGATCATGCAACTGACTTTGCCTATCTCTAGGCTTCACTACTGTACTTCCAGACACTCAAACCTGGATTAGTAGCATCTGAAAAACTTTTAGGCTCTATCTGTCGAACCTTGGTCCCCTTGAACACAAACATGCCACCTTGTGACACAAATAAATATTTCGTAGAACGTGGCTCTCAAATCAAGCATTTACCTAACCTCTCACAATCGAGGCGCCAACATGCATTTGGACTTCCATCATGCAAACTTCAATGATGTCCCATACCAACACTGGCATCCGCATATAGATTCCTAGACCACACTGACGTATCATTGTAAAAAAATCCAAGAACATCGCTCACAAGCCAAACATCAAACCATGCCATTGAGGCACCAATCATGCATCTAGTCTTCCATCATACAAACTCCAATGCTGCCCCATACCAACACTATCATTCGCATACAGATTCCCAAACTACACTGATGCAACCCTGTTTTATCCATAGCAATATAACTGTCTATCCCGAGTTTCATCTTGGCATCAGTCTTCACCCTGTAAGCATCTTCACGGGAGTCTTGCAGACACCCAATGCCAACTAGTACCCGAGTTGAACAACTAACATAGCTATTGAACGAACATTTGTCGTGCATACCAGTACTATCCAACGAACACTTGGTCAACTGCATAGTCATACTCCAATCGGGCTTGAGTGCTCCCTCACTCAAGCACATGATATCTCTTGCCATATTCCTGTGCCTCTCCAGTACCTTAGTATACATGCCTTCACCCTGAGTAGACACTCCATTTTGTTTCTTCCACTTGTTTGCCCGAACCTTGAGTTCTTCGCTTCTATACCTCATGTATTGATCCTTAAGTGCGTTTCTCAGGTGTCATTTCTGACATGACCCAGCAATGATCTTCATCTTGTATACACCGTCCTGAATCACCAAGACTCGTAGTATATACTAGTACCTCAACCAAACGACTATTGTAGCCGCCGTGCAACATCATGTCACAAGCACCTGTTCGCTTCCTTCGGTTCCCACATAAAGGATCACTGTACTCTTGTATTCCATCCCGGTGTCACCTCATGTGACAAGTCAATATGATAACCCTGTGACAATAGCTACAAGTATTAAAGATCTCCTTAAATCAACTTGTACCAATGCCTCCACAAAAGCTGCCAAAATCATTTTCCACAAGATCAAAGACTCACTACAATGTCACTGCAACCTTCATCTCAATCCTGGACCTGGCTGCCACAACCTACCCATATGATAGAGAATCCAACTGCAACTCGGCCAGTAGCCTGAACCCTACTCGAAACCAAAACATCGTAGCATACATGACTCAACAAACCTTGTCGAAATCAAGCCATTGTCAAAACCCAGCAACAGCCGCTGCAAATTCCGAGTCAATGTGCCTTATCACATATCATAACTCTGTCACCACTGCAACCGAGTGCACCACATTGCTAACTGTGCTCTGATACCAAGTATCACGGCCATACTTTTTTTCGCAGCAAAATGACCGTGCGGCACCCCAACTTTCCCCATGTCAAGGCCAACCTGAAACACTCGAAAGCCAAACCAACTCACAAGCACACCAACACGATGTCATGGCAGGATACAACTCACACTGAGTCCCGCACACCGATCCTAACTTGGCCGGTCCACAGGCTGCTTCACTGCGCTAGCAAGCGCTCGCCCCACTCGTAGTGTTCCCTCGTCATCCGGGTCCAATCAACATCTTGCAATGCTACTTAGAGCCCCTGACCAAGCCGATCAACCAATGCGCCCCAAACAAGGAGCCATGCACAACATGAGCTTTCTTAGCATCTCGAATAGTCCTTGGGCCCTAGGAGCCCCAGCATACCTCCATTTATCCTTGACACAGTACTTCGTGCCAACCAAAGTAACCACCATCTCATAGTAGCAACACAACAACAGTACCACCTAACGAGTCAAGCATAACTTCATTGTGTCTTCGAAAAAGGCGTTGCACCAATACCTTGCCTACCGTGCCACAAATCCTTGCAAAGTATTCCACAACACAAGACCACGCTAAGCCCTCGTGGTTTAACGATGGCCCATCAACCAACTATGCTTACCCAAGCATACATAGCGCACGCGAGAGCCATACAACATGTTAGCCTCCCCGCACCGGGTAGGGCGCACTACTGTCGAGCACCATGCCCTAGTAGTGTCCTGAGACATACCATCGAAGTCCTAGGAGACCTTAGACATCACCTCCCTGATGCTAAGGCCCGCCCCCAACCCCCTTGGGAATTACCTGTCTGGTGCCATAATAGCACAGGGAAAGGCCAGGTAATAGCACCCCCTCCTTAAGGTAGATATTAAGCCTTTAACCTAATGCTAGTAGGAAACATCACATCTGCTGGTACAATCATACTGGCTAATCTTTGGATACGGGTAGATTTTTCCCGAGCCGTCTGATCCTGAGCGTTCGTCTCAACATAATCACAAATTCTCGTTCACATCTGAACTCCTAAATCCTTTTCAATTCTTTTCCACGCTCCTCCGAGCGTGTGGGGCCCACACACTAGAAATCCACCCTTGGGTCATTTTCTCAGTGCGGGCACCCCGCCCCCATTTAGACATGTCAATATAAAGAAGAGGTACCCCAGAGCCGTCTCCCAAAACATCTCTCCTTGATGGCCACACGTGACCAAACCTCGCCCTATCGGGCCTAGTCGCGTGCCAAGCTTGGCACTGTCATGGGCCATGCACCATGCAATATTGTTGGCCCATGACAGAGAGACATGCACCATTAGGAGAGAAGATGTTCCTTAAAATTTGATAAGGGTCAGGGAATATCTCTCCACGCGTTATGGATTTTTCTACGAACATTGCCAGATTTTGGAAGCTTTTAAAGCCCATATGATATCTTTCTTGGTGAGATGCCTCTGAATCCTATAGAAGAAAATGAAGATTATGATTAAGAAGAAAAAGCATGAATGATGCACTGTCGTTCTCAACAGGGTCGGCGCTGACAGTACTATTTGTTTTTTGTTTTTTTTTTATGTAACAATGCTGCGAAGCAGCATTAATATCTGTTTTGTTTGTATGTTTTTTTTAGAATGTAGGTTCCTTCCCATAAGGAACTTCTGATTGATAGTAAAGAGGACTTTTTTGGCTTTTCATCAATGAATATTAGTTTGTGAAAATGAAAGCAATCAATCACATAACTAATGGACGTCGTAGTAAAAAAAAAAAAAGAAGTAAGTAAAGGATACACAATTCATTCTTCATCAGGACGCACTTGTGGTACAACCTAATCCACTTTGCATTGATAGGATCATTCATATATGTTCCATCTAGTTGATCTAGAAGATAGTACCCGCTGGAAACAGCCTCTCGTATGACATAAGGCCATTCCCATTTAGTGGTAAACTTGGGAGCAGATAGGTTCGCGCGAACATGAATGGCCGCTCTTAAGACTTTGTCTCCTATCTTGAAGTTATGGTTGTGAACCATTTTCTTGTATGCTCGTGAAATGCGAGCTCAGTATATTGTTGCTTCATCCTTTGCATTACTTCTTCTTTCCTCAATCAAATTGAGTTTTTTGATGCTTCCACTGATTGTCTCGATTTCATCTCCCTCTCTAGCCACTGTCAACGCCATGCGAGCAGAAGGCACTTTAATTTCTGGTGGTAAGACGGCATCACTACCGTATACCAAAGCGAATGGGGATTCTTGCGATGTGATTATTTTAATGATATGATATGCCCATAACGCCATTGTGATTTTTCATGCCACTTACCTCCTTGATCATGCACCATCCGGCTAAGGATCTTTACTAAAGTTTTATTAGTAGCTTCAGCTTGTCCATTCCCTTCTGGATAATATGGAGTCGACCTAACATGTTTTATGACGTATCATTCTTTCAGCAATCGAACATCTTTGTTGATGAAAGGAATCCCGTTATCGGATATTATCCTTTGAGGGATGCCAAATCGAAAAATGATGTTTTCCCGGATGAAGTTACTGATGGCGATGCTAGTAGCACGCCTCATGGGAATGGCTTCCACCCATTTAGTATAATATTCTGTGGCGGTGAGTATTCAGCTATGCCCTCCCAAATTTGGACTAATAGGCCCAATTAAATCCAATCCCCACGAATTAAAAGGCCAAGGAGATGAGTTGTGTTGTAACTTGACATGAGGAGCATGGATCCTTTGACCAAATATCTGACATTGGTTGCAAGTCTCACATATTCATGCACAGATATGGAAGGCCAATAATACCCGGTCTGAGGTAGTTGATCCAACAAGCGATGATACCCTTGATGAGCACCACAATCTCCTAAATGCATTTCCTGCATCACATCTTTTACTTCCTTCTTTGCTAAACATCTGAGAGCTCAACTAGTCCCACTCTGATGATATAGAACTTTCTTTTCCATGAAAAATCTTCTAGCTCGCCTTTTAAGCTTCATTGCTTCCACATCATCATCTGGAAATTTTCCTTCGGACAGATAGTTAATGTATGGTTGTCTCCAATCTTCATCATCTTTGGCGATAGACATACAACTTTCTCGATTATATTCACCATTTCATCGTGGGCAAATTTGCTGCAATTCATTAGCCTCGTTCATCATAGTTGGCCAATAGTAACCAGCTCGTTGGAGTCTCTTGTATAGAGGTTCGGCATCTTTTTGAGAGCATTGTCGAGTATGCATGGCGTGAAGTTGCTGTGTAGCTTCTTTAGGCCCAAGACACCGGCTAAATACTCATGTAGCCGCTATATGATAAAGCTCGCCTCTAAGATTCACAAAATTCCTCAATTCTTTCATCAGGGTAGTTGATGTTCGAGGGTCTCGTAAATCGTTGCGGACTTGAGTTCTCCAATTTGTGCCTTCAGCATCATGAGTTTTCTCACTGATGGTAACTGGCTTTGTCTTCTTAATGACCTCCACATGACTTGAAGTTTCATCATATTTTAGCCGGCCACCTAGGGTGGCTATCGCATCAGCGTGTCTATTAGTTGTTTGCACAAAGTGTTCAAATTTGGCAATATCACAGTGTTGCAAGAGTCTCTGTGCCACTGTATGATATTGCTCCATTATTGGATCCTTGACCGCGAACTCTCCTTGCATATGTATAATGATGAGATAGGAATCTCCTTTTATCTTCAAATTCTTTACTCCCATTTTCTTGGCAAGCAATAGTCCCAATACTAGGGCTTCATATTCGGCTGAATTATTAGAATATGGGAATTGTAACTTGTAGGCTATTGATGTAACTTCTCCTTCAGGAGAAAGTATTACAATGCCTACGCCACCTTCTCCCTTGACAGTGGAACCATCAAACTGAAGAGTCCAAGATTCACAATCAGTAATATTTGCTACTTCAAAGATATCTTCCACTTCGTTTTCAGTGATAGAAGTATCGCCTGAAAAAGTAGCCATCAGGTCAGTTACAGGTTGACGTCTTATTCTGGTGGGAGTGATGCACGAAAAGTCATACTCTGACAAGAGTAATAGCCATTTGGTGATCCTTCTTGATAGGACTGGTGAAGATAATAAAAATCGAATGGGATTTGACTTGGTCGTTAACTCGACTTCGTGAGCTAGCAGATAATGACGGAACTTTTGAGTTGCATGAACAAGCGCCAAACAACTCTTTTCAACTTTTGTATATCTGAGCTCAGGACCTCTCAATGTTCGGTTGGTATAATATATAGGCGTTTCTACACCCATATCATATTCTTGTGCTAGCAAGCCACCAATGGCATGTTTAGATGCTGCTAAGTATAGCCTCATTTTCCTTCCTTCTATTGGTGTGGACATGGTGATGGAATTGGAAATGTCCATCTTTAATATTTTAAAGGCTTTATCACATTCTTTTGTCCATACGAACTTCACTTTCTTCTTTAATAATGGCGTCATCGAGTGAATTTTAATCGACAAACTCGTTATGAACCTTCTTAGGTCAGAAACTTTCCCTAGGAAGCTTTTTCAGTTCTTTTTGATTCTTAGGAGGAACCAATTGGCATACAGCTTCTGCTTTAGGATGATCGATATCAATTCCTCGACTATGAACCATGAATCCTAATAATTTCCCGGATGATACTCCAAAGGCGCATTTCATAGGATTCATCTTTAGCATGTACCGTCTGCATCTTTCAAATACTTGTTTGAGTGTAGTCACAAGACAACTTTGCACTTTTTTCTTCACCTCCATATCATCGATATAGTCTTCCACTTCTTTATGCATCATGTCGTGGAATATAGCGGTCATCACCCGTTGGTAAGTGGCACCAGCACTCTTCAAGCCAAAGGGCACAACTGTGTAATGAAAATTGCCCATGGGCGTTCGAAATGTTGTCTTCTCTGCAACCTTAGTCGCCATCTTGATTTGATTATAACAGTTATATCCATCCATGAAGGAGAACATCCCATTACTTGTAGTAGAGTCAATAAAAACATCCATGTTAGGTAGAGGAAAATCATATTTAGGACAAGCCTTGTTCAGATCTCTAAAGTCCACGCAGCAACGTATTTTCCTGTTCTTCTTTTTGACTGGCACAATATTGGCTAGCCAGGTTGGGTGCTGGATGGGCTTTATGAATCCTACGGCCAACAGTTTTTGTACTTCTTTGATTTTCAATTCTATCTCTGGATTAAATACTCTTGGCACTTGTTTGATTGGTTTGACATCAGGATCAACATTTAGCTTGTGGACCACTAAATTTGGATCCAATCCCAGCATCTCTAAGTATTCCCACGCAAATACATCCTTGTATTCACGCAAGAGTGCTAATAACTCGGTCTTTTCTTCTATACTCAATCATTTACTGATGAAGATGTTTCTTGCAAGCTCTCATTCATTGGCGAGATTAACTTCTTCCATTTCTTCTGCCACTGCTTTTGACCCATCTTGCAAGACTCGCTTCAGCTGCGTTTGTCCAAGCTTCCTCCACTATGAGACATGATGGTGTGATACGATCTTCTTCGTGTTTTGGAGTCATTGCGAGATGCTTCTTGTTAGACTCCTCACACTGTCTTAAGAGGTAAAAGAAACTCCCATCATCTCGTTGTACCCTTATACATTTGGCTTCTCTCCTTTCTTCAACTTTCTTGTTTCTTCGTTTACGTGAAGGTTCCCCTATTTCTCTTTCAGGTATTAAATCCTCCCATTTGAGCAAGAATTTTCCTTTAACTGTGGCTACTTGGGTTTCATGATCAGCAGCTATCTCATCGAAATAGATAGCTTCTGTATAATGAATTTCCTTACGATCAAAATGACTAGTAGTAGCTTTTACCTTGATCTTTTTCCCACGCCATCTAGCTTTCAAACATTGATGATAAGTGAAAGGAACAACTTTATATCGATGGAGCCATGGGCGCCCTATCAACGCGTGATAAGAGACATCTGCGTCGATTACATGGAACTTAGCCGGGGATTGGATCGCTCTTATCATCAGATCAATGGTGACATGCCCCACTGTTTTGTAGGTTTCATTATTGAAAGATATCCTATCCATGGGTTGCTTTACTATCCTTTTGGAGGGAATAGCAACTACTTGTAATATCTTGAAGGGAAAAATGTTGATCGATGACCCCAGATCGACCAACGCTCGTTTGATCTCAACGTTGTTAATGGTAGCAGGGACATACAAGGGCCTATTATGCCTGGGGCAATCGGGCGATATGTCTTCATCAGAAAATGTGATTGCTCCCGCTACTTCTTGGCAAAATTTCTTTGGTCACGTACTGACAGCGAAACACTATTCATCGAGCCTAGGGTGATATTCATGAGAGCGTCAGCCATTTCTCTTCTTGCGAGAACACTGAATCCCATGTCATTGTAAAACTTCTCGACTCTGGCATTCGTGCCCAGACGATGTTGTAGGCCGTCTTTGTCTTCGTTATCTAGAGCCATGACTTCCGATTGCAAGACATCATCGCATTCCATTATAGAATCCATGGCATCTTGGTGGACAATAGCGTTGAAAATTCCTTTATCATGATCCGATAGTGAATCCTCGTGAACTGACGTCGAGTTAGGCAATTCGAGCTCCTTATTCCTAATCTTATTATGAAATAGCCTCCCCAGGGAATAACAATCCTTCTTTTTGTGTCCTACATGACGATGATACTGACAAAAGTTGTCTTACTTCTTATCTTCCTCCATAGGAGAGAATCTTGGTTCTGGGAGGGCTACCACTCCGTTCTTGACCCATAGTCTTAATACAACCATAGCTTCTTTGACATTGCATGATAGTGGAGGAGCAAGTCGGAAAGTTCTCTTCTGACTTCCTGTTTCGTTAGCTTCTTCTTTGTGGTGTTTCTTCTTCTCCACCATCATTGTTTGGGAAGCAGATTTTCCTTTTCTACTAGCTTCGCTTCTAAGATTCATGGTACGACTAGTACGTCTTGCTTATTGATACGGGCGAGTAAACATGTCGATCCCCAAATTTTTGAATACAAGACAACAATCTTTCGTCATTCCGTCAATGCACATTATCACAAGCCTTTCTTCAGTGGCATTTTTTCAACAATCGGTAGCATGACATGCGCTTCTAGTCCTTCTTCAGGGCCTTGTCTTTCTTTTCCCAAGTCCATGAGAGTCATGCATTCCTTGACAATAAAGAACTTGCGTAAGAATATTATTTTCATTTCTTCCCAATAAAAAATGATTCACGAGACAAGTTATCATACCAGGTATATGCACAATCTATCAGAGAACTCAAAAATTCCCTCATATTTAGTTCATCATCTCCAACAAATGCTCTCATAGCGCCAGTGAACTTACTCACATGTTCTTTGGCATTACCAATTCGCCCCTTTTAGTGTGGCATCAGGAGTGAGGTGACGTATCCCACTGGGTATTGTTTCTTCAGTATGGACATTGGATATGGAGGTTGGGTATCAATGTTGAAATCGACAGGTTTGGCTTGTTGTTGTTGTAGGAGACTAGTGATTTCGTCTCTAGCCGATATTTCCTATTGATTCCAGTGGAGGAATATGTCTCGAAGTGTTGACGTTTGTTGCTGTAGGTTCCACATGCACATCCTCCACAACCGGTTCAACTGGTGGATAGAGGAAATATTGTTTTGAGCAATTGCGGCTTGGAGCAAATCCATCATTTTTTCTTGTTCCTCTTCTATTTTATTCACTTGTAAAACGCATCATTTCGAGCTGATCATCACGATCGTCGACTTGTTCTTCTAGTTCATCTTCGTCATTTCTTTCGTGTTGGCTGTTGATGTGTTAATTTATAATCACTCGCAATAGTACAAATCGTCGTAGGATAGGGCTATTCGAGGGTGTCGAACCTCCAGGACTGAATGGGTTTAGTTTGTTAAATTTACCAGATTAAATCTAAATAAAATTAATTAGAAAAATAAAGGGAATTTTTATGATCTATTCTAAAAATCAAAGTAAACTAAATTAAAATCTAAAAAATCAATTTAAACTAAATTAAAAGGAATTA
>JAUPMG010021896.1:0-15104 GCA_031762675.1 Pachysandra terminalis | reverse complement strand
GCCTTTGCGCAACCATTTCAGGGAATTTAGATGAGGAACATGATGAGATTTGCGTGGTTGGACTGGATGATGATTTTCAATGATTCATACTTAGAATTTTGCAATAGATTTTATTTTTACTTTTTAGATTAGATATTATGTATAAGGTTAGGATCTAATTTAAACATGAGAATTGATAGTATTTTCTTTTGTTTTTCCTCTACTATTTCATTAGTTGTTTTGGATGTAATAACTTAATTAGTTTTTCATTAATTTTAGTAAAGTATATTCCTTTAAAGTTCCATTGATTTATTATGGTTTGGCTCTATATTGGTTACCACTCCCGATTTCGGTTGGGGTGAGATTCGCGGTTCGAACCTAAGGGGTTCCACGTGAATTACCTTAAGTTTGGGTCGTGACAGGACCGAACCCTGCCGAATAGCAAATTTGGTCGTGAAATAGGTTTCTGTCGGTAGGGTGGTCGGTGGACCGAACAACCCTACCGATCCTCTGTGATTTCTGGGCCGTTTGGCAGGGTTGTCGGTGGACCGATGCCTGTTGAATAGCTGATTCAGCTTGAAAAGTGCTCTCTTTCGGAAGGGTGGTCGGAGGACCGAACCCTGCCGAACAACGTCATGTTCTGGGATTCTCCTGGGTAAGTTCTGGGTTTCAAATCTCAACTCTATGAGCTCCATTCAATTCAAAAACATATAAAATCAAGTACCAAACACACTAAATACATCATAGGGTAGGAATCAACACAAAAACTCATACTTACACCGATCTAAACATTATAATCATACAAATCACATTAATCATAAAAAATAGGGCATAAGAAGTTTCAATCCAATATTCATAAGAAAACTACACCATCTACACAACTTACCTGTTCTTTGTAACCGCGTGATGATAGCTTTCAAACGTTCCTCTTCTTCCTCTCTACGAGCCGGTGCCTACGAACAAAATTTCTCACTCTCTTAGTGCAGGATTAACCCAACCATTCGTCTTCTCTTCTCA
The DNA here is from genome assembly GCA_031762675.1 of Pachysandra terminalis. Lineage (NCBI taxonomy): Eukaryota > Viridiplantae > Streptophyta > Magnoliopsida > Buxales > Buxaceae > Pachysandra > Pachysandra terminalis. Next base: position 14,108 of record JAUPMG010021896.1, on the reverse strand, counting down.
GCCTCTCTCTCAGTTCCCAGATCTAGATCTCAAGGGATTAGGGTGAGAATGGAATCCTCAAACCCATTTAGCCTTCTTTCCATTCTCCCCATCCCCTTTCCATATCCGTAATCCTACACGATCAGCAATACGCTGATCGAGCGCCAACACAGACAATTGAATGAAATATTTTATTCAACCCCCAATTCTCCATATTATCAAGTTTAACCCCAAATATCATACCTATATAACGCAATACTCCATAACCTTAATTTAAAATGTAACATGATCTAATTATATCTAGAAAATTACCAATTTAGCCCAAATCTAATCCTTAGTTATTAATGTGCATATCTATGACAATAGGTTCATCCATTCCAATTCTAGTTTTATAAAATGGAGTTATCCTAATTACTTATAATTATTCTTAGATAGACTAATCTGAGTTTATATATATATATAGGTGTGTGTTTCCAAGTCATGCTTATTAAATCGATTTAATTAATCTCGAATTAACTTTAACCAATTAGTTACTAGGTTAGGGTCACTACATAAAACCTTGAAGTGAATTGGGAACTGTGATCAAAAAATGGTGACTGGCACTCCATGTAATCTAATGATCTCCTTCACGTACAATCTCGCCAATTCGTTTGTGTTCATGGAAGTCTTTGTCGGTATGAAGTGTGCTGATTTGGTGAGTGTGTCCACTATTACCCAAATCATGTCATGGTTGTTGCGGGTCTTTGGCAGTCCCGTGATGAAGTCCATTGAGATATGTTCCCACTTTCATTCCCCTATTGGTAGAGGTTGAAGTGTTCCGGCTAGCTTTTGGTGTTCAGCTTTGACTTGTTGACAAGCCACACACTTAGTCACGAACTCCCCAATGTCCACATTCATTCGTTTCCACCAATAGTTTTGCCGTAGGTCATAGTACATCTTTGTTCTTCCGGGATGGATTGAGTAACAGGATCAGTGAGCTTCTTCTAGATTTTCCTTCTTCAGTTCTTCATTTTTTGGTACACAAAGTCTCCCTTTCAATCGGATTCTTCCATCTTCCTCCTTGGTACAATCGGGTCGTTCGACATCGTTGGCTAAATCTTGCATCCATGGTTCCTTTTCTTGTAACTCGATGATTCTGGTTTAGAGTGAAGGTTTAGCAAGGATACTGCATAACCTTGCTCCTTGATCTGATACACGTACTTCAATGTTGAATTCAGGGAGGTTCTCGTAAATCTTCCACTCTTGAATCAACATGTGTGCTACGATGCTTCGAGGTTCTCGCTAAGTGCGTCAGCTACAATGTTTGCTTTGCCCGGATGGTACTGAAGTGAGAAATTGTAGTCATTGGCCAGCTCCATCCATCTCCTTTGTTGCATGTTGAAGTCCTTTTGTGAGAAAAGGTACTTTAAGGTTTTGTGGTCTAAAAATACTTCAAAAGTTACACCAAAAAGGTGATGTCGTCAAATGTTCAAAGCAAAGACAATGGCCGGCAACTCTAGATCGTGTGTAGGGTACTCCCTTTCATGAGTTTTGAGTTGCCTTGAAGCATAGGCCACAACTTTTCCTTCTTGCATCAGAACAAAACCAAGTCCTGATAAGGATGAGTCAGTGTAGATCACGAACTTCACGCCGCTCACAAGAATGGTCAAATTGGTGTCGTTTTCAACTTCTCCTTAAGTGTTGTGAAAGCTTGTTGGCATGCGTCATCCCAAATGACCTTCACGTCCTTCCTTGTGAGTTTGGTCAATGGTACAGCGATGCGTGAGAATCCTTCAATGAATCGACGGTAGTAACCCGCCAATCCGAGAAAACTGCGAACTTCCGATACATTCTTGGGCTATTCCCAATTTAGTATTGCTTCCACTTTGCTTGAATAAACAGTGATTCCAACCTTATACACTACATGTCCTAGGAACTTCACTTCTTCCTGCCAAAAGTCACAATTAGAAAATTTTGATTACTGTTGATGGTCCACCAAAGTTTGTAGTGTTGTTCAGAGATTTCCTTCATATTCTTCCTTGGTTTTGGAGTAAACCAAGATGTCGTCGACAAAAACCACCACGAATTTTTCCAAGTAGGGTTTGAAGATTCTTTGCATAAAGTCCATAAATGCCACTGGTGCATTAGTCAAGCCAAAAGGCATAACCACAAACTCGAAGTGTCCATACCTCGTTCGGAAAACTGTCTTTGGTTCATCTTCTTCCTTGATTCGCAATTGATGGTATCCGGATCTGAGATCGATCTTTAAGAAGTATCTCGCTCCATTAAATTTGTCGAACAGATCTTCTACTCTTGGCAACGGGTTCTTGTTCTTCACTGTTACTTGGTTCAAATTCCAATAGTCGATGCATAGCCTTTTGGATCCATCCTTCTTCTTCACAAACAGAATGAGTGCTCCCCATGGTGATGAACTCGGTCGAATGATTTGCAAGGCAAGCAACTCATATAGTTATTTTCTTAGCTCCGTCAATTCAATAGGTGCCATGCTGTAAGTTGGTAGTGCATTAGGATTTGCTCCAACTATTAAGTCAATTCTAAACTCTATTTCTCTCTTAGGAGGCAAATCCGGGTATGTCTTGGATTACACTTCCAAATTGGCATACGATTGGAATATGCTCCTATCCTCCCCTCTGATCTTTTGCCCATAAATCCAAGTATGCTAAGTGATTTAGCATTCCGGATTTAGACCCGCAAATTCTTTTACAGTTTTTCCCTCCGGTGTTATAAAAGACAAATTGGTTATGGCAGTTTATTTGCACGTGATATGCAACTAGCCAGTCCATTCCCATAATTACAACAAATTCGGTCATGTTAAGCACAATTAGGTCAAACAGTAGTGTGGACTCACCTACCATAATTAAGCAAGACTCACATACCTTCCCTAAATATGCTGAACCTCCGACGGGGTTTGATACAACAAGACTCCTTTCTAGGTTCTTCATAGTTAAACCCAAATAGTCAACAAATGAATTAGCTATGAAGGAGTGTGACGCTCTCGTATCAAATAAAAGTTTCGCTGGGACATGTGAGATTCGAACCATACCTTCTATAACCTCGCCTTGTTGCTTTTCAATGGCATACACCTTTCTTGAGGTTGTTGTTGTGGAATTCCCGCGTTGTTCCCTTTCGATGCTTGTGCTTGAGGTTGTGTTGCCGGCTTTTGCTGATAGTGGGGCTTTGGTATAAGTTGCTACTGTTGTTAAGGGTTCTTAGGAAGACGGCAATCCCTTATGTGGTGTCCGATGCATCCATAGTTGAAGAACCTTATGCTTGGATTCACAAAACCTTGAGTAGAGGGTGGTCCTTGCAACCTTTGTCTTTTTTGCTGTTCGATTGTAGCACTCCTTGAATTTCCAGCCCTTTGGTTGTTCCGCCCCATCCTTTGGACTTGTAGTTTCCGGAACTCATGCATGTCCTTCTCCACTTTGCGAGCGCAATCCACCAATTTGTGGTACTCCATGAAATCTCGCACAATCAGCCTACTTTTGATGCTAGGCCTCAGTCCACTTTCAAATCTGAAGGTCTTCTTCTCTTCATCATCAACCGCATACATGGTGAATTGAGACAACTCTGTGAACTTAGCAGTGTATTCCGGTACCGTCATGTTGCCTTGTTCAAGCTTCATGAACTCCAACTCCTTTTCCTTCTTAACAGTTTTAGGAAAGTACTCCAAGTAGAATTATACCTTGAAGTTGGCCCACATGATGATGTTCACGATTTCTGAAGTAGCTTCCACCATCTCCTTGCTTCTGCTTCTAGCATGAAGGCAGCAAAACGGATCCTGTCGTGGTCATTCACTTCCATTACCTCAAAGATGTGTTCTAGGGAATCGATCCAAGCTTGAGCTTCCATTGGGTCGGTAGTTCCCTTGAAAACATTCGGACCAAGCTTTTTGAACTTCTCGATGCTATGTGTGTTTCTTTATGCTTCGGATTGTTGAGGTACTGCCCTTGTTTGAGCCTGTTGTTGCATCATCGCATCCATCTCTCCTAGAGCATGATAAACTCCAGCCAATTGGGGATCTTGAGCATCAACCCTCGATGAACCTGCACTAACATTGCCTCTTCTTCCAGTATCCATGCTGAGTTGAGTACTATGTAAGAAAACAGAAAACACCCACTTATTTGTTGAAAACAAGTATGTTAGTAAAGGTCAATCATCACATAGAAAACTTTCAAATATCGGCATAGAGAAAACTTTTGAAATATCAATCACCTTGAAAAATTTATGAAATTTGTTTAAAACATAAAACTTAGGCTCTGATACCACTTTTGTCAAATCCCAAACCTAAGAGTTCTCATTTGAGTCCGTTAAGTCTGAAATATAACTCTCGCCCCATTCCACAATGGGAGTGGTAATCCATAATAGCCAAACCATAAGTAAAAAATCATAATTTATTTAATAATGAAACGATAGTCAAAATAACGCTTTTAGAATCAAAACATAACATCATTGCAGCTGAAAATCAAAATAAAATACTTACTTCCATGCTAATCAACTCCCTATGTAAAATATGGCCCAAAATTGCCATGAGTAAACCTTGGCATGCAAGCTAGCAAAAAAGAGTAAAATCCCTAATAAATATCCTAACTAGTTTCCTTGATAAAATCAGTAGCTTCATCCAAACTTTGGTCTCCATAATCCAAGTCATCCTCTTCTATAATTCTTGAAATATGTTTGCTTGAAAGTGTAAGCTACACTTAGCTTAGTAAATAAACAAGTTTAATAGATTATATGATTAAAGTAGGGACAGTGCCACTCTTCAATAGTGATCCAATAAACAGTAATATAATGTGTGATGTATGGTGAGTGTGAGTACATAATAAGTGATAAGTGTCAATATGCAAGTGAAACATGAATTATATGCATGGGGTCAAAATTTAATAATGCATGTTGTGCACCTATCATGAATAATCACCAAGTTTGATCTAGCAAACAATTCTAATATCCAATGCAGTTGTTAGGTATACTCATAACATAAGTCCCCACATGATCGATCCGTCCTTGAGAAAGATGTCTTAATGAACCATCCCCCCTCATACAGGGCTACTCTCAAAGATAGGATATTCTATGTACATATCATATTTTTAAGGCCCTTCGACCTAGAGGGCGCAATTCCCCCACTTATTTTTTATCAAGGGAAAAATATCCAAGGCGTCACAAGTGTTAAATCTCCTCAGAGAAACATTATTTATCAATAACCAACAGATTCACTCAATAAGGTCCATAGGACAATAAATTGGTATATTGGGATAGCTAGTTCCTCCACACATAAAATACAAGTCTCCTCGCTCATTATGATTTCCAGATCATAACTTCACTCTTAAAGCCTTCAAATCTAGAATATGGATTCCTATACAAAAGGGTAAAGCTTACAGACCAAATCCATGGTCATGAAGCCAATGAGGTGCATGTGAGTAGTATGTGCACAGTGACTAATCATTCAAATCATGCGCACAATGTTTTATATAGCTAACTAACATGATAGCATTCATAGATAATAAAATAAGCATGTAATATGAAAGTAGGTTAAGCATGTAAATCAACATAGCCAAAAACATCAATGATAGTAAATAGGATCAAATGAGATGTGAGCATATGATACACATAGATTTGAACCAATATAATAGGATATTCAATTAGATCAGATCATATTAAGCATGTGTGTGAAATTCATGGTCAAACAACCTAAATATGTGAATTTCGGTAGACCAAGGGGTCTGCCAAATGAGCTCAGTTAGGTTTTGGTGGAATCTTCGGTGTACCGAATAGTTTGCCGAAATCCTAATGGGTTGTGGGTTGGTCACATCTGTAGACTTTCCAGCAAGCCTATTTTGGGTCTCTGAGATTGGTGGGGTCTCGAATAGGTCTCGGTGGAGTTTCGGTAGACTTTCCAGAATTCAAAACTTGTTACCGTTGGGTTTGGTTGACCTTCAGTATGCCAAGAGGTTAGCCGGGCAGTTCTGGGTAGGTTTGGTGGACTTTTCGGTGTGCCGAGGAGGCTACCGAAGCTCAGGATTAAGGCAAAATCTCCAGATTTCATGCCTATCTTCTACTCAAATCACAAAACTTTGTTAAGAGACTATAGTTAATATTTAATTCCAAACAAAACCCAATAAAAAAAATCACATAAACCAATGATTAAAAACAATCTTACCTCTTCCTACCATTAAACTTGGAAAACAAGTAAAACTTTTGGAAAACGATTTAAAATTAACATTGCTTCTATTCAAACCATAAATTAAGCCGAACTTGAAAACTTACCTTGATTTGGTCGTGCGCTATAGTGAGTTACACCTCTGATCTTCCTCTTCTTGTTCTTCTTCTTCTTCTTCTCCACTGAATTCTAGTGGTGACTCTAACTTATAATGATCCTATGTTTATATAGACACTTACAGACTCTTTAATTAGTAACTATTAACCTTTAATCTCAGCCATTGGATGAAAATCTCAGCTCATGTGGGTTAGTTTCTAATATGGGTTTCTTACTATTGTTCGTTAGAAGCTTATATTTAGTTTCTAGGGTGTCGTTTGGCTGGCATTTTAGATCAGGAACTCATTCCAGGAACCAGTTCCTGGAACTCATTCCAGGAAATCATTTTGAAGGGGTCTTCATTGGGTTTGGATAGCATGTTATAAAATGAGTTCCAACCAAATATGATGTTTGGTTAACATGTACTAAAACGAGTTTTAGCGAAAAAATAATTCAATTGTTTTTCCCTTTTTATTGTTGTGGGAACCTCTGTTCTCTGCAACAGAGAACATCTTATTACTCTTGTGAGGTGGGGTTTATAGAGAGAAATCAAGGTCACAAAGAGCCTTTTCTTTCGTAGACCCCTTTTCCGGCATGGCCATCGCCGTTACCAGAGCTTCAACCGTCCCCAAACCACTCCTCCATTTCTTCTCATTTGTTCCAGCTCATGTATCCAAATCCAAAAACCCACTTCCCCATTAGCTTTGATTACTCCTCAATCTTTGATTTCATTCCCATTTACATCAGAAAATAAATCATAAAAGCATCAAACAATATGCTTGTAATATGGTTTTGAAAGCAAAGAAAGAACCCCAAAAAAGAAAAAAACCAGACCATCCACAAACAATATGCTTGATCTCAAAAAGACAGAACAAACAATAGGTGATTTCTTAGGGAAAGGCATTAGAATGGGAGAACATACCTAAATCTTGAACTCTTCAAACTGGCAGATTACTGCAACAACGACGATGTCTCCCGCAAACATTGAGAGAAAGAGAAACCCCAAGTTTCTTTCTCAGGGTAAAGTTAGGGTCGATCTAAGGGAATGGCAAAAAATTACAAGTTTGCCATCAATCTCTTTATTTACAAGTTTGCCACCGCAAAAATGCAAAACTCATTCTCAAATTTTAGAAACGGGGTCAAAGGTCATTTTGGGTTCATGTGTATTTTCTCATTCTCATTTTGAGAAAAATCATTCTATCGCGGCTAGCCTAACGCTCAATTTTTTGTCAAAACTCATTCTAGGGCTTGGAACTCATTCCAAGCCCTGGAATGAGTTTCGAAAATGGGAGCCAAACGACACCTAAAAGATTTCCTTTCATAAAATCTTCAACCCATATGGGTTTCTATTACAAATATTCTTTCTAGAACCTTAGCTTTTAGTTTAAATAGTTTCTATTTTATTTTAGAGAGAATCTTACTAGCTTTTTAACTTTTAATCCCAACCATTGATTGGGAAGCAAAAGTTACTGCGAAATTTAGGCCACACATTTAGCTTAAGTGATTGAGATTGCATATGCAGTACACAATCTCCTTGTTGTACTATCCACCAATCAAAATTAGTCAAACAGTTTAGCAATTACTAAAATTTTTAAATTAACCCTTAATTTATTATTAATTACATATTAACCCCTAAGGTTTTTTTTATTTATTACTGTTAATTAGACACACAATCCTTTATAACTTATCATAAAAGATTATCACTACAAAACACGGGGAATTTAACGGCTGTCATTAATGTGACTGCTGTTACATACATGTTTGTCAACGGTTTTTAAAAATCGCCGATAAATAGTACTTAATAACGGTGGGCGTAATAAATCTCTCCGATAAATATTAACTATTGTCAGCGGCCAAATAAAAACCGTCAACAAAAATCCCCCGCGAAAATAACCACTTCCCGCCATCTCCTCTATCTACAACGGGCTTTACTGGACCACCGAGCTAAGTCCACTTATGGATGGCGGTTTTTATAAGTCCGCCGACAATTGATCTATTTCTAACCCGCGTAAAACCTCTCTTCTTCCTCTTTCCCTCTTCTTCCTCTTTCCACTCTCTCCCTCAGTTTCCCCTCTCTCTTGGTCGTCGTCGCTGTCACCGTCACCTCTCCTCTATGTTCTCTCCCTCAGTTTCCCCTCTCGATGTTTCTCTCTCTCCCTCAATATCCCTCTCGATTTGCTATGAACTCTCTCTCACTCTCCCTTATCTCCCGACCTCTAAGATTCTCTCTCAATCTGCTTGCATAGCTCTCTCTTCCCTCTCGGTTTTCTTTCTCAATCTGCCATCACAACTCTCCTCACTCTCCTTCACCGTCAATTGGTTGCAACTACCGGCTACATTGCCGTCAACTCTCCCTCTCCGTCGTGATCAACTCTTCATTGTCATCAACTCTCCGTCGCCCCACCTTGACACCAACGAACAGGTTAGGTTATTTATTTTTGTTTTTAGATTTTTCCTTTGCCCATAATTTCTTTAAGATTGTATGTTGTTTTTAATTTGGTTTCTAGAATTTATCTGAATGAAATTTTAGGGGTTAAAACTTGAAAGAAGTAATATAATTAAGCTTATTTCTAAGACGTACAATCCTTATGGCTTTGTAAATACAATATCTCAATTAATTTTTGTTAGATTAATATAGGGGTGACATTTGGAAATGGGTTGGTCACGTTGGGTTCAGATTGGGGATTGAGCAATCGGCTGCTATGTTTTGAGGCTTTGATTATTTTCTGTTACGAACTAAACCAAAAATTCCCAATTCTGAGAATTTTAGGTTAAATTCGCAACTCTCACCCCATATCTCTATGGGAGTGGTAAAACAGTAATCACAACATAAGTGGAAGCATTTAAGAGTTCTAGTAAGATATAAGTACCTGAAGTAAAAGAACTAATCTATTACAAGATTAATAAAAGAGAGTCTAAATCTAATACATTTCTACAACTAAAACTTAGGTTAATTATACCCAAACCCAGGCTCTCTCTGCGTGACCAGCTCCAAGACCTGAAAAATATAAATCAGCATACATAAGCTAGAAAGCTCGGATGAGTAATCCTTCAATGCAAGGTATTTATTCATACCCCAACATTATGAGAAACCAAATAATATATAGTTGATATGATAAATCTCTGAGGTGATCCAGTATGCATCTGTGCATAAGGTGATAAGTGTAAATCAACATATATCACACAAAGTACTGTTTTCTCCAGACTTCACTTGGTACTGAAACAAAGGTCTGTGTCACATTGTATGCATGCCTAATTATATATGATGATTAGGTCTAGTGTGTAATACACTAGGCACTCAAAATGATATCATCAGAGAATATGCAGGTGCTCAGTGCAAGTGTAAAGGGGGTGCTATTCAATATGCCAATATCGTATGTTCCCACATGATCCAATCACACTACCCAAGGATGCTCACCTAGATCCATCCCATATACGAAATAGTAGATTATTCTATGCGCGCAACATAGTTTCTAGGGGTGTCGACCAAGAGGACAGAAGCGCCTCACCTTATTTTTTATCATGGGACATATCCCAAGGTATCACCAATGTGAACTTCCTCGGGGACACATACATATTTAACAACTAACAGAGGGGGTAAGAAAATCATGCTTCAGCTATTGTGTATCACCATTGTGAACTTCCCTCACTTTGCATCTTTCCACAAGTCTGTTGGGATCATCACATGGGACAAGTCCCTCACCTTGGGAGCTAACAATATCTCGCCCCAAGTCTGCAGCGCATACCAACTCTCTCAATTTGGGTGGAAATAACAAAGTCCTCTCATAGGACAACATGGTTAAATAAGTCAATCAATCATCTGACAGTCTAAACCCAAGGGTATTACATGCGGTATTAGACTAGGCTATCACAGCCAGAAAGTCCATATGCAACTCATCATGTTCAATTCATTTAAATCAATGCAACACACAATGCATTATAAACATATATTCAATTCATCAAACACATGGGCACAATCCCATGATCACACATAAGAAGGCAAAATGATGCTCAACAGTGCACACTAAGCCTAAATGATCATCTAATGTGAGAAACATGATATATCTAGTGTAAGCAGGATGTAAACATCAGGTGAACACACATGAAGGGAATATGATGTTATGTAATGGGAAAACAAGGCAAGTAGGGCATGAGTATCTGAAATAGAGTACCATACACACAAAGCAGGTCTACGGTAATGGAGACAGTAAATAACACTAAGGTCTACGCACTTAAAGGCATAACATTACACAACAAGTAAATGAGGTAGATAACAACAGTTAACATCCACGTAGGCAGGTAGAACATCACATACATCATGAATGCCAACATTGTAACTAGGTATGCATAAACCAGGGGAAAGGAACCAAAGGGAGGTTTGAGGCTATGTACATGAGTTTCTAGAGAAACTGATACTGCTAGGTTAACTCAAAATAAGATAAACCTAGGTATGATAGGTCGCATTGGTTAGGCATGTCTACTAACTCCAAAAGTCTATTGAAACACTAGGGTAACGGCATCACAGATGTCCAAGGTCAAAACCGAGACAAAGGATGGAAATAAGGTCTCGGCGAGGTGCTCAGCAAACCGAGGAGGGTTTGGCGGGGTCGTCAGTGTGCCGAAATGGTTTCGGTGACCCTTCCAGTGAACTGGAAACGCTGACTGTCATTCGGCAGGCTAGCTCGGTGAACCGAGGTGGTCGCCGAGGGGTCTCGGTGGTCTCTTCGGCGGACAGAGGAGATCGCCGAAGCTCGAACTAGGTACATTCAATGTCTCGGCGGGGTCTTCGGCGAGCCGAGGAGGTCGCCGAAGTGTCTCGGTGGGGTAGTTCGGCGAACCGAGAAGGTCGTTGAAGCACAGGTTCGAGCGATTCCGAAGGGGATTTCTAGCGGAATTCTCCAAAAGTTCACAAACACCCTAACGGGGCTTCGAAATGGCTCCTAGGCCAAGGGAGATAGGTCTACCTGGAGATCCACTAAGTCTCCATGAATCCAAACCCTAGAAAATGAGAATTTCACAATCCGAGTCACAAAGGTCGCCTACGAGGGACGAACACACTAGGGCATGGGAACTGATCCCTAAATTGCCAACTCAAACATCCAAACTCCTGGGGGAAGGGAGAACAACAACCACATGCATTCTTCCCCCATGCTCACAATGCTAAAATAGGAATAAATACGCAAGACAAAGAAGGTATCTTCAAGTTAGGGCGTTGCCGGGTCGCATCCGAAGCTGCTCCACGAAGCCGGGTTGCGTCCGAGGTCGATCCACTTGCATCCGGGGGTTTGAGATTTCTCCCAATCTTCTTCTCCAAGAGCTCCAGAGGGAAAGAGAGTTGAGAGAAAGAAAGAGAAATGAGGATAAAGGGTTCTAAGGTTCTATTTATAGTTTAAGGGAAAACGTGTAAATACATTTAGCCAGAAGGGCAAAATCAGGTTTCTACTTCTATAATTACCAACTAACCACCTAATTAATTTCTGATTGTGTGATTATGTTTAGGGGTGTCAACTGAATCTTCTAAACTGCCTAAACCAATTATTATCTTGCTAATTGATTTTATTTCCTATTTAACTGCTAAGTTCAGTTATCTGACCCGTATTACTTTCTAAGTCTATCTGGTTAACCCGATTAGTTTTAGGTGACTTAAAGGTTTCTAAAATATTTTATAAGATTAAAGATCTTATGAGTTTTTAATCCTAATTTATTAGTGAGATTAAATTACTAATCTATTAAATTACTATTTTACCCTTAAGGTTTCAAGTTATAGTTTTAGGATTAGTTCAGGGTGTTACAATAAGTAGTTTGCTTCCACAGCTGTATAAACATCAACTAATAGAATTACTTGTTGAGTTTCAAGACTGTTTTGCTTGAAATTACCATGAATTGACAAGTTTAGACCGAAAATTGGTTGAACATCAGTTGCCTTTGAAGGCCGGCTATAGACCCCACAAACAGGCGGCTAAAAGGATGACGGCCGAAGTAACAGAAAAAATAAAAGAAGAAATTGAGAGGTTGCTAAAACCAAGCTTCATTCAACCAGTCCGTTATGTGGAACGGGTTTCGAACGTGGTACCTGTTATGAAAAAGTATGGCAACATTAGGGTGTGCATTGACTTTAGAAACCTAAACTTAGCAACCCAGAAGAATGAATATCCAATGCCTATGGCTGATTTATTGGTGGATGGGGGCCAAGCACTAAATATTATCCTTCATGGATGGGCACTCAGGTTACAATCAAATTAATATAGCGGCCGGAGATGTGGAAAAGACTACATTTTGAGGGCCGGGGGCAACAGGCCTACATTGTTGGGTTGTAATGCCATTCAGTTTGAAAAAAACTAGAGCCACATACCAGAGAGTCATGAACAATATTTTTCATGACATGATTGGCAAAAATATGGAGGTCTACATAGATGACATAGTTGTAAAATCGGCAAAAATAACCGAACACCTCAAACACTTAAAAGCCTCATTCGAGAAAATGCGTAAACACAAGCTGAAGATAAACCCCCTAAAATGTGCATTCGGGGTGTCGGCAGGAAATGTCTTGGGATTTTTGGTACACCAAAGAGGAATCGAGATAGACGATAATAAAGCAAAAGCTATCTCAGAAGCTTTCCCGCCGAGTAATAAAAAGGAAATGCAAAGATTCCTTGGCCAAATTAATTTCTTAAGAAGGTTCATATCCAATTCGTCCAGAAAACTAATTTCCTTCTCGCCTTTGCTACACTTAAAGGAAGAATAAGAATATAGATGAGAGGCCATAAAAGAGTACTTGATAAACCCGCCTGTGTTGATTCCTCCAAAAAAAGGAAGGCCACTGAAGCTTTATATATCAACGGTCGAGAAGTTCATTGGAATCATTTTGGCGCAAGAAAACGATCAAAAACATGAACATGCTTTATATTATATAAGTAGGTTCTTGTTATCGGTCGAACAAAGGTACATGACCATTGAGAGGCTGTGCCTAACATTGTATTACACAGCGGTCAAACTAAGACATTACTTAGTAGCCTCTACAGTATTTGTAATTGCCCCAACGGATGTGATTAAGTACATTTTGAGCAAACCGTATCTGAGAGGGAGAATAGGCAATTTACATCCCTCAAAATGCGATAAAGGGCCAAGTGATAGCTGATTTTCTAGCTGATCATCTATCCGGTGATCCTACTGTCGGATCAGATGTAATACATGAGTCAAACATGGTGGTATTGTTACCATGGACCCTAATATTATACGGGTCAAGGACAGAGATAGCAATTGAGGCATGTATAATTACTATACCGCCAGGAGGAAATAGGCAAGAATATGCCTTTCACCTAGAGTTTCCTTGCACAAATATACGAAGCACTGATCATAGGAATAGAAATCCTGTTGGACATGGGTGCGAAAGAGGTTTTTATCAGAGGAGATTTGCAGTTGGTTATTAATCAACTAGGGGGCAAGTATAAATGGCTAAGTTGACAGCTAATGCCATTATATGCAACAACCTGTCAGTTGATAGAAGAATTTGATGATATGATATTATCTCACTGTCCAAGGGAACAAAATGAGGAAGCCAATAAAATGACTCAGATAGCATTAGGCCTAAGGATCCTAGAAAGGATGACCGAAAGAACCATCTCGATCCAAAAATATCCCTGTCGTATGTCAAAAAGAGGCTCGAGTCACTAGACATCATGCATGTCGAAACACAGCCTGACGACTAGCGAAACCCGTTTTTAGAATACTTAACAACTCCTAATTTGATGAGTGATAAGAAGCTAAAAATAACATTAGGAGTAACATGCCCCTAAATATGTCTTTCGAGTAAAATAAAGTCCTTCGAAGGACGAGTGAAATCTTCTTTCCCTCGAGTGCTTAAAAGGCAATGTGC
>JAUPMG010021885.1:0-15104 GCA_031762675.1 Pachysandra terminalis | reverse complement strand
GTATCCTACTATTTGCTCATAGTGAAAGTGTACTCCGTGGACGTAGGCAGGTTTGTGCCGAACCACATAATTCTCTGTGTTCTTGTGTGTGTGAGTTTGATTCTTTGCATGGAGTTTCCCAACAAAATGCTAACCAACACCAGGGAGGGTTGAAATATGGCTAGACCAAGCCCGATCCTAACTAAACTGGGTTTTGTAAATCCTGGCTGGGCAAGTCTGGCGGGCCTAATAAACGGGCTTAAGCCCAATTTTAAATGAGCAGGTTAATTAGGCTCATTCTAGCCGGGTCAAAATTGTCACCCCTAGTGTGCAAGTATGTGTGCGCACACACACAAGGATGTCCAATTGGGCCACGCACGCCGGCTCAATACGAAAAAATTTGTGCCCTACGTGCTTCGGCCGGGCACGGCATGTCCTGATTAGTTATCGGGCCAGACCGTGCCATGCCATGCCCAAGGTTCGGGACCTAGGCCCAGGACAGCACGGATTATGCGAGCCTTATGTGTCGGGCCGTGCTGTGTCGTGTCGAGTCGGGGCCAGGCATAGTACGAACGTGTTGTTCATGTCGGGCCTGGCATGAAACGACCCATATGGTCTGATTTGACCAAATGTTAATATTTATTTTTTTTTAAAAATTAATTTTTTGAAAGTATATATTCTTATATTATATGAATATAAATACTAGTACCAAAAAAACGGTTAATATCGTTCTTATATTAATTAACTTATATATATATATATATATATATATATACTTACTATGGGAACATAAATCTTGGAGATTTAAAATTGCCAACTTGCATGATCTTAGGAAGTAGATCCTACTTAAAAATGAAATTTTAAAAGATAAATATGAACTTTTGACGTAAGTAAAAGGGGAGAAGAATGCTATGTGAGTTGCTCTCAAATGAGTCCCACAAAGACTTATCTACTTATTTTTAATTATCTCTAAATTGTGATAATTATTTGTAAGTAGTTGAGAATTGCAACACTTTGCCCTATGTACATCTATAAATAGGGTTCCTCTCTCTAAAAAAAAACGACAGAAGCCAAAGAGAAGCAGTGCTGCTACCAAAAAAAGGAAGAAGCCAAGGAGAAGAGATACTAAAGCTCAACTGCTCTAACGCCTTGAAGACATGCATCCTTGAAGGCCCATACACCAAGGAGAAGGACTACTGAAGCCTTAAAGCCTTAGAGAAGAACTCTTTGCAGAGTTAGTCTCTCACGATCATCTCTACGAAGAAGAAATACGACATCACGAAGGCTCTTCTTAAGGAGAAAATCTTCATAATCGATTACGTGCGAAGCACAAAGTGAAGGAAATCTACACCTATCCCGAAGTTCGAGAATCACACCATCTGGACCTCATCTTCATCAAAACACTCGTTAATCAGAGGGCGCTCACGTGATCGAGCACCATCAAGAGAGTCAAATCCCTTTCTTTTTATCAAGAAATTACTATATTGTAATTTGTCCTCATATTTTGTGTTGAATAAAATACTTGAAATTTTGTGTCAACAAATTTCTGGCAGGCTTGGTGGGACACTCTTCCTCTCATATTTCGAGTCAACGATAATCACAACGCAAAAAAAAATGGTAGCCAAGCAAATCGTGGATCCTCCATCCAGCATATCCTTTGGTACCATTGCCCGGAACACACCGACAACAAGGTCTAGGACTATGTCTCGAGAGTCTCAACTGGTACCACCATTTGAGCATCCTCCATGCACAACACTAAGAAGGTGTTTCGTCAGAGGACGCCCACTCTCCCTTCCTCCTCCCAAAATGTGAGTGAAGGAACCGGAGATTCCTCTTCGACGCGTAATCCAGTACAGGATCAAAGGCCAAATCTTATTATGAGACCTCTCTATTACCCAAGTAGGATTCTTCCCATTCTACTGCAAGCACCATTATGCCATTAATAGTGGTCGAAGCCAATGTAACAGATGATCATCTTCTACGGATGGATGATACCCTTGACGAAATGTGCATGCTGATGGGTTTTCAACCCCCACAATTCCAACATTCCCTAAACAACATGTTGCTTACTTCACCAAGACTTGCAATAATGTTGATAAATATGGTGACTTGATGGTGAAGCAGTTCGTCCGATCTCTTAAAAGTTTTGTGTTTGACTGGTACACTGATCTCAAAGTCAGTTCTATTGATAGCTGGGAGCAGCTTGAACGAGACTTTCTAACTTGATTTTGTAGTACTCGTCGCACTGTGAGTCTCCCAAAACTCGTTGGTATGAAGCAAAAAAAGGACGAGCCCATCGTTGACTTCATTGATCGATAGGAAAATCTTGTCCTCAACTACAAGGAGTGTATCAGTGAAACATCCTCTATAGACATGTGTTTTCAAGGGATGCACTGAGGATTGTTGTACATCCTTCAAGGTAATATGCCTCGTACTTTCAAAGAACTTGCTACAAGAGTCCATGACTTAGAGATCGAAATTGCAAGACATGAGAGCCATATACCAAGCGATCCACGTGAAAAGAGAGACTCAAAGAAGGAAGTAAAGAAGGATTGGAATCCCTCTAAGTGAAAATAGGTTATGGCAACTACTACCTCACCATCAAGAACCGCTCCAACAAAGATCTTGGGTAATAACACAAAATCTGGTCACATTCAATCTCAAGAAAGAGTGAGACTAACATTGAACGAGCTTGCGGCAAAGTTATACCCGTTTCCTAACTCTGATGTTCCGGACATACTAGACGAATTTATTAAGCTCAAGCTGATCGAACTCCCAACTTCAAAATGGCCTGAAGAGGTAGAACGGGTAGATGACCCATGCTACTGTCAATATCACCGGATCGTCGGCCACCCAACTGAGAAAAGCTTCGTCTTGAAAGAAGCAATCCTTCGTTTGGCAAAAGAAGGAAAGATCGAGTTAGATACTGATGAATATGTGGCTGCCACTAACATAATGGCGATTAACTTTGGATCTTTTGCTCTTATATAGTCCCAAATTCAAAGATGGATGCAACTCTGCCTGTCCGATATGTACTGATGTTGCAACCACCAAACTTTTGAACCCCTACACTAGGGGCAACCTCATCAAAGGAAACTGAATCAAATGTGCTTCTCCCAGTAAAAGCAATTCTTGTTAAATTTTCTGTTGATCAAGAAGTTACAATAGTCTATGCTTATCCCGACATGCCAAGAATGGGAAATCCACAGATACCATCTCTTTATGTACTCATGACCAAGTACGATTGAGATCTTTGGGAAGACTCCTCCATATCAGAAGATGAGATTGAGAATGGATGTTCAACATTCATTGGTAAAAATGAGAAATACAAACAATCAAAAGTAGATTCAAAGGCAAACTCAGTCTTACATGTTCAGCCATTAAAGGTGCTTCCATCAGGGAATCCTTCTAGCATTGTATACTCTGGACCAAAACATCACAAGCGTCAAGTTCAAGTTAGACCGCAAAAGATGAGCATGACGGGGGACAGTTTAGTTTACATTCTTGATCCAATGACTGCATATCTAAACAAGATGGTGTGAATGAATTCTTGTTTCTTGTCGCAAGCGTCACACCCCTCGCCCACATATGCCTTCTGTCAAGGCAAAGCAAACCAGGAGAAAACAATCTTGCGTTGGCCCAAGAAGAAAAAAAGGTGCCAAGAGGGCAATGCATTGGATGCCAATAGCTGACGAAGAAATATACCAGATATAATAACCCAAACCAAAACTAGGTCTTATGTGTAAATATCAAAAAATTTGGGGTTAATTTAAATTTTAAGCAATAGCCATATTATTTGACTTTTGATTGATTGTGATTGGTGGGTTGTACAATTAGGAAACTAAGTGCAACACACACAATCATAACCTCTTAATTAGAACAAGTGGTTTAGATATTACAGGAGCTTTTACACTCCACTCAATGGCTTAGATTTAAAACATTAATTAGAATAGGAGTTAGAAACACACTAGAATTCAAATATTCAAAAATAGAGACATAACTGAATTAGGAGAGCTGTAAAGTTCCATCTAATGGCTAAGAAACTAATACATCCCAATAAAGAGACAGGATTGAAACTTAAATACTAATACTAATAGAACTAGGATGCTCACTATAATCATTTAAATAAATAGACATGTTGAATTTCGAAAGCACAAAATCCTTGGAAAAAAGAAGAAGAGCATATGTGAATTCTCTACTCCAAACCTGCAACATCAAGGTAAGTATTCGAATTTAACTTATTTTATGATTTTAGTAGATTTTTCAAGTTTGCTTTCAATGGTATGAAGTAAGTTTTCAAAATCTATATAAGTTTTCAAAGGTTTCAAGGTAAATTAGTTATTTATTAATTACTTATGTTTTCATGCATATTATTATTGGGTTTTGTGTGGAATCCAAGATGAAGGATGGTTACCTAAGGAAGAAATTTGATTAGAATTATTATAGAAACATCAAAATCTAGCAAAAAAATGCCTAGATTGCGAGTTTCGGCATACCGAGACCTCGTCGAACGTGCCCAAAAGAGCTCTTGGCGAACCCTCGGTACACCGAGAGCACGCCAAGCGCATTTTTTAATATTTTCAGCCCCTGGTTTGTTCACCCAAACCAATCTCGACGTACTCTCAGTACGCCGAGCGTAATAGACAAGTTTTTAGGCCCTTGGAAAGTACACAGAACCAATTCTTGGCGTACTGAGAGTACGTCGAGCCATATATTTTGACCAAAACCCAGAAATCCTAAAAACATGATTTAGACCCCTCAACGACCACTTGGTATGCCGAAAGGTACACTGAGAGTACGCCGAGAGCACTTCGGCGACCAATCGGTACACCGAAATTTCCTAACTTAGCCCAATTTGATTGAATTTTTATGAGCATGTGTATTTTGATCCCATTAGACCAATTTTGATATTAGTTTTGCTTAATTATGTATGTTTCAAATACTCATACCTTATTTGGACTCTTTTCTATACTAGTTGGAACATGATATTTTGATATGCTTGTTATTATATGTTTTTAACATGTCCAACATGTTAGATAGGCATATTTTTGTTTTTTGGAAGATATGTTAGATAGGCATATTACACCTTGTACACACCAATTGCATACTTAGTTAATGTGCACCACATCACTTGCACTTCATATGCCTTAAGCCCATGGATTTGGTCTATAGGTTAAACCTCTTTGCATGTGAATCCATATTTCTGGATTTGTAGGGATATTAAGAGATTATTGTGATCTGGAAATCACAATAGGTGAGGAGACTTAATCATGAATATTATATTTTCTGGAGTTGAGGGACTAGCTATCCCAATATACCTATTGGTCATATGGACTATTTATTAAAGGAGTGTTCCTATTGCTTGTCTATATATACAATTCCCTAAGGAGTTTACAATTGGAATTCCTTCGGATTATTGTCTTGATCACAAATTAGTGGGAGAATTGTGCCCTCTAGGTCGAAGCCCCTTAGAATTATAATGCGCACATGGAATATCTTAACTTGAGAATTGCCCTGTATAGGGGGGGGGGATTGTTCGAGAAGACAGCTTGCTTAAGGAATGATTGATCTTGTGGGAACCTATATATATATATATCCATTCAAACAGTATTTTAAAACTAATTGCACACCTTATTAGATTGTTTGTTAGATCACAAATGGTGATTTCTTATAGGTGCACAGCAATGGATACTTTGAATCTTGACCATTCATGTACAACATATGTATATACACTTATATTATGATTCACTCACTAATCTATTCATATTACTTGATATTCATGTTTACTGGAAATTATGGATTTCCATTGAAGAGTGGCCTTGGCCCTACTTCAATTATAAACCATGTTCGATTTGTTTACTTATTGGTTAAGTGTAGCTTACACTTTCAAGCAACATATTTCAGGCACATTAGAGGAGTACTTGAATTATAGAGAACTAGCTATGAACCATTGCTTTGATGAAAATGCTGATTTTATCGAAGAAGATAATTAAGACTTGTATTTGAGATTTACTTCATTTTTATTGGCTTGCATGCCAAAGTATTTTATTAGCCATAGTTAGGCTTTATTTTGTTTAGAGATTAGATTTAGCATGGAATTATAGTATTTTTCTTTCCGCCGCTATACTTTGCCTTAGTCTTTGATTGTTATGAAATATAGTGACTTTTAGTTTAATTATTTTTAAGTTAATAATAAATCTCAGTTACTTTCAATTATTTGGCAATGTATTGACTACCACTCCTATGTGGATATGGGGCGAGAGTCATATTTCTAACTTTTAGGGACTCCCTTGAGATCTCTTAAGTTTGGGATGTGACACCAGCAACCTTATTGTAATCATGTGACTCTACGGGAGTTCCTTCCAAGAGAAATAATTCCAAAGGAATGTGTGACAACATGTGCCATCACTGCAGACAAAGAAGAGGATGAACCCCAAACCAAGAGTGACATGTCAAAAGAGAATGCAAATACAAGGCAATCCCAAGGAAAGTTACGTGATGATAAAGATGCTATAACAACCCGCCTTAAAGAAATACCAACTAACTTAGGTTGGTATAATTCTCTTTGTTTACTGCTGAATGCCCGATATGCATTGGCCCATGCCCTCACAGATCCTAGCAAATACAAGAAAAGGATCACGTCTCATGCCAAGCAAGCATTTCATGCTGATTGTATGGCTACAATTTCATTTACAGACGAGGACCTACGGCTTGGCTCCCATACACACAACACCCCTTTACATTACTGGATATGTTCGTAAGTGCAAGATTTCACACATCCTCATCGACTGTGGGTCAGCTGTCAACATCATGTCAACCCACACAATGAAACAACTTGGAATTACAAAAGATGAATTATCAAGAAGTAGGCTCACAATCCAACGCTTTAATCAGCGGGGGCAACGTGCCATTGGCATGATTCATCTTAAAATCAAAATTGGAGAGTTGATATCATCTGCTCTTTTCCATGTTATTGATGCTAAGACGTCCTACGACTTATTGTTGGGACGAACATGGTTGCACGAGACAGGAATGGTACCCTCCACATGGCACCAATGCTTTAAATACAGTCATGGTGGAGTACAAAAGCGAGTCATTACTGATACCGAACCTTTTACTAAGGAGGAGTCACATTTCGTTGATGCAAAGTTTTATGCTGATGTGGAAGTTATCACAAAATTCCTTCTTGTGGAAGTTCCCAAGGTTTGCAAAATCAAGTCTGCCTCACAAGATGAATCCCTTCCTCCTTCAAATGTCGAATCAGGGAAGGATAATGATGGATAAACTTTAGTCACCAACGATTCTTTCGGCCTTCAGACCTCCGTGTGCAGCACTTGTGCTTCGATATATTTTAAAATCAGAACGAAGCAAGGACAAACTCCCTCTGAGGTCTTGCGTGACAAATCCATGTCCTCATTCTCTGCAAATAACCTCAAAGTATTGAAAGACGAAATAACTTTGCCATCTTCAGCTCTTACCAAATTATCGGTCCCCAAACTCCCGTTGAAAGTATTTGTGAAAGCCATATGTTCCTTCGAAAATGAGCAGTCGAAATGATGGTTTGACCTGCGAGCTTCCAAGCTTCTGAAAAATGCAGGATACGAAAAAGGCGATCCATCTCAATTGGGAAGCCTAGATCAGTCCTTGCTAAGGGACAAACACACAGACTTACAAAAACCCAAAAGTTTCTACAAGGAAAAGGATTCTCCATTCCATAACAAATCCCAGGACTCGAATACCAACAAAATATTCATGCTCGGATTGAGATTTAGAAGGCTTCATAAAACCCTATCATGGTGCAAAAAGTTGATAAGTTTGTAGAGAAGCCAGCAAAATCTCATGTCTTTGCCTTTCATAGGTATAGTGAGTCAATTACAAGGAAATCTGTGTTTGAACGATTGACAGGGCAATGGTCGGTCCAGATAGATATCAGTCTGGAGTGGTTATTGGACCAATCTGTACCGGTCCAGAGCCTCACAATACAACAGTTGTATTGTGGCTTAGGACCAGATCGGTCCTGGCCGATCCCGACACGGACCGGCCGGTACACACTAGATCGGTTCGATCCTTGAAACCTTGGTATCGAGTCCGGACTTTCGAATATGATATTTGCATAGATAGAGCCATTTTGAGACCGGTCCAATAAATTGATAGGTTGACCCCGTATGGGGCAATGTTGCCTGAGATCATCCCCATCTCCCCTTAAAATATATTATTAAGATATTTATTTAGTAGGATAAGTCAAGGCCACAAACTACATCTTCAAAACTAATAAAAACTTGCAAGTTGTATCACTATTAAAAGGGATTGTCCCTATCAATCCATTTAAGGACAGATTTGCTCTTGGAGGGCAAGGATCTTGAATAAAGGCTTTTCCAAATCTTGATTCTTGCCGGGTATTGTGTTGTGGGTCACCTTTTGCCTTGTCAGTAAAGAACATGAGAAGGCCATGGTGTGGGGGACCCTAAGCTCGGCATGTCTTATAGCAAAGAAACCTAATTATCTGCACCCTTTACTATCTTTCTGTTTGTATTGATTTAGGACCCTACAGTCCCTTTCATTTCCCACCCCACAGGTTTCTTTCTTTTTCAGAATTTTTTTTAGTAAAATTAGTGTTGCACCCCTTTGAATTTTAAAACCATAGTTTTACACTTATATATATATATATATATCCTCTCTCTCTCTCTCCTCTTTCTCTCTCATCTTTTTACCAAGAACTCTCACATCCTTTTGATATATTCATATTTTTTTTTTTGTAAGAGATATTTTTATTTATAACTTACATTATTTTATTTTCGTCTAGTTTTTACACTTAAAAATCCTTTGAAACCACAATCTTCTAATTAAAAACCTTTAACCGTAATTATTCTAAAAATAAATATGATCAAAGCACCCATAATCTCGACCATTTTTATCCTTTAAAATTAAGTAATATATACTTAATACTTAATAAATATTAAATTATTTATTGATATTAAAATTTATTACAAAAATGATCTCATCTTTTAGAAAATTTTTAAAAAAAATGCCACTAAGATTTACTACAAGAAAAAACCTTATATTTATTTTAGAAAAATACTAAATATAGCCTGCTAAAATATTAAAAATTTTATTGATACCTAATGCAAACTAATTGATTGAATGACATTATATTTTTATGAATTTGCACAATGTTATAGGGTGCTTCCTTGCATATATTTTATAATTATAATTATTTTTATTTTATTCTATTTATTTATTTTAACCCGACAATGCTTTTGGACATAGTTTAGTTTTTCTCTTAGAATTTTCATTTTTTGGTAACTAAAAACTTGTTGACTGTTATTTAGGGATTGATTGAAACCACATTCAGACTTAAAACATCTATTGTGACATATTTCAAAAATGACTAAACACATTTTGAAAATTCCATTTTTCTCATATATACGTCTAGTGAACTTCACCTTATATACCAAGTTTCAACCACAAAACTAATTGTCCAATGGCTGAAATAGTTTTTATATACTTAATGTCTTTCTTGTGCAAAACTTCAGAAGTAATAAAAAAAAATAAACATCAGCGAGCAACATAAAAAAATCTATTATGCATATGTTAATGAGATTTATTGTACTAAAATGTTGCCTATATTGCCTATGTAAGGAGTTCTACATCAAATGGATGGTCCAAATTGCTCTCATCATTTCTTGACATGATAGAAATAAAAAGTAAAAAATCTCACTAAGCGGTTAAATATGATAAAGAAAGACAAGTATTTTTCGATATTTCTAATTTTATTTGCTTCCCATCCTATGAAAAATTTCCTAGCTTTGCGCCTGATTTTCCTTGTGGGGGTATCCTCCCATCAACACCACCACCCGGCCCCCCATGTAAAGAGTCCTCCATCAATATATGGTCCATCACCACCACCACCCGGCCCCCCATGTAAAGAGTCCTCCATCAATAGATGGTCCAAATTGCTCTCATCATTTCTTAACATGATAAAAATAAAACATAAAAAGTGAAAAAAATCTCACTACGCAGTTAAATATGACAAGGATGAGTATTCCCCTCCGCCCAACCCAATACACAGAACTTCAAAAAAAAAAAAAAAAAAAAAAAAAACCGTTTCACTGTTTTGCGTATAGCCCTGACTTCCTCACAAATCCTAAGGAACACCAAAAAAATAAACATTTTGTCAACAACCATTAACTTTTGACACTTTCGTAACAAAAATGCCCCTATTTATAATCTTACTATATATGAATAAAAATATCAATGTCCTCATAAAAATCTAAGCCTAAACCTTTAAAAGCCATTTCACTTCGAAGGATATTTTTATTCACTAATTAAAAAGAAAATATGATTAGAGGCTTTTAAATTATTTGAGTATTAAAAGTTGACAGTATGGGTTCTGTAGATATAATTTTGTCACTCTTGTTAGCTAATATAAATATTTCTTTTGTCGACAGATAAATATTCATTAGAGGTTTTAGGATATTTTTCATGATTAGTATTATAATAACCTGAAAAATCTCTAAAAATATTAACTTGAAACCTTAGGATAAATTAGTAATATGATGAATTGATAATTTGATCTCATTTATTAGTTAGGATTAGAATACTTAAAATCTTTAATTCTTTAAGACGCACTAGAGATTCCTTAAGT
Source organism: Pachysandra terminalis (assembly GCA_031762675.1). NCBI lineage: Eukaryota > Viridiplantae > Streptophyta > Magnoliopsida > Buxales > Buxaceae > Pachysandra > Pachysandra terminalis. The sequence continues at coordinate 4,480 of JAUPMG010021885.1, read as the reverse complement.
CACTAATACTGATTAAGTCTGCTAGATTAACTTAGGAAGCAGAATGGGTCAGATAACCTAACTTAGAATTAAATAGGAAATAACATAATGTAACAGCTTAAACCTTCCGATTTATACATGTTTATATTTTAAATCATGTGATAATTTTTTCTTTTGTTTGGATCGTCGATCTGGTTAAACCTGACCACGCGATCGTATGTGTTGTGCTTTTAGGCCTTGGTGCTACACACAGTAGCATGACCCTTCTTAGTGTTTGAATTTGTGTTTGATCATTTAGATCAAGATTGTGATGGGTAGTTAAGATTCATTTGAGCATTTGTATTTGTTTGGAAGGTTAAGATTCATTTTAGTTTTTGTGTTTAGGTGTATGGCTAGGATTGTAGGAGAGAGGGAGTGGGAAGTGGGGATTACCAACTGCCACTAACCATTTTAATCCTAGGGCCTAGATTTGAGTTGTTAGAATGGAGGGCTAGGATTGGCTTGTGTTGCGTCAAGTGACAAGGGTCTCTTGGTTTGTCTCATCTTGAGAGAATCTCATGCTCTCTCTTGGTATGGTTGTGTTTGCTTGGGAGCTTGAAGGAAAAAGAAGGGGGAAGAGACTTACATGCTTGGAAAATGTTTGCATTTTCATGCGATTTCATCAAAGTAAGTAGATATCTTCATTTTTGTTCTTGATTAAGGTAGATTTAGGGTTGTTCTCTCTATTTTCTAGTTCATGTATGTTATGTAGTGTTAGGAATGGATTTGAACACCTTGATTTACATGTCATGGAAGTATCATGTTTATTATGAATGAAAAGTGAGGGAATGGACTTGATAATTGCATATATGATGTTTTTCCTTGGTTGTAGTGTCAATTTGGTAAGAAAACCCGTATGTTTTGGCCTGTTTGCAACGTTCGGCAACCTCCTCGCTGAGTATCAGTTCAACGCACTGAGTGGGTTTGGGTGCGCCAAAGAGGGCACGGAAGAGGTCGCCGAGAATGAGTCCCCTGGATCTCAGTTCAATCCGCCGAGCTGGTCGTCGAGGCAAGCTTCAATGCGCCGAAGACCTCGCCGAACCTGAGGATTTAGCCTTATATTGCGATGTTTATTAGTTGATACACATTAGCATGATTTGTGATTGGAATTGATGAAATATGCACTCTAGTTTGATTGAACAAATATGAATGTTAGGTTTGGGATGATCATTACACATATAGTTGATGATACTTCTGGCACATTAAACGTGAATGTTTAATTAATCTTATATGAATGCTTCTCAATAGACTTATTTTGTGTTACTTGAATTATGACTTTTATTACATGTGAGATTGGGGATTTACACACTTATTTGTTGTGATTATACCTTGTACACTACGAATTGATTGCTTAGCTAGCGTGCACCTCTTCACTTCCACAACATTGACTCGAGACTATAGTTTGGTCAAGAGATACCTTGTTTTCCGAAACCACACGGTTGAGTCTCGTGATTGAAATAAGGGTAATGTGATGTGAGTTCCATATCCAGTGAAGAGACAGGCAATGACGAGTTGAGGGATTAACTACCTCAACAGACTCACTCATTGCCCAAGGGCATTTATCCAAGGATCAGCACGTTGGTGTAAGCTTGGATGAAATATCATAGGGATAGACCTCTGTAGTATGTCAATTGTCGTGTTTTCCTGAGGGAGCCGCATGCGGGTGCAAGTCTCGGTATTTATCATTGATAAAAAATAAGTGGTGGGATTGTGCATCCTTGGTTGAAAACCCATAAAACTATGCTGTACACATAGAGTCAGGAACATCCTGGGACGCATTCAGGTTGCTGGGACACCCCAAATAAAGGCTGGATCAAGAGGAAACATGCCATCTTGTAGATACTGACATAGTTGCATTTTGCATTGCATACGATACTAGAACTGTAATTAACTTCTGCTTATGTTTTGACCATTGAAATCCACTCTCATATAAATATGGGCTGAGTTACGAATGAATCAGAAGTCTCAGAAATTAAAATTTTCTAATTACTTCGTGACAAGTATTGTGATAAATCTTACATATGTAGCACCACATAATTGACATGCCCTGCACATCAATTCATGGATGCACTTATCGTTCTTGACCGTTGGATCAATATAATGATCTCTATTGATTAAATTTGCAAGGGTTAGCTCAACCGACGGGCCCTTCAGCTAAAAAACTAGTGGTCTCAGATTCGCATTGTCTGACAATTAAAGCAAAAGGGAGTAAACAGCTATACCGAAAATTTAAGAAGAGGTATGTGTTATTTAGTCAATCCTTATGGGTGATAAATAAGATTTACCTTTATAATAATACTACAATTAATAAACAAATCAAGATACTTTTAATATCAAATTGTCTTTACCTTGTGTATGATTTTAACATCTATATGGAGTAAAATTCACTACGTTTTTTTTTTTTACCACACATTTTATTCATTATTACCATTTTGATGGATCTCGCTTACCGCGTTTAAATCCATTGATTAGTCCTAATGAAACTATAGAGAATGAATGGTCATTATCGTCTAATCAAGAAGTTTTTCCATCAAAGGAAGAAAAGAGCTTTTATAATTTTATTTTCTAAAATCTCATTGAATAATCAAGCTTTTTGTATATGTACGAAATTTGTTATAAGTCAGATTGCATAGGGGCTTGAAATCAATTGAGGAAGTTGATATGCTTTGAAATGATAAGAAGTTACTTTTTTAATTTTTATAAGTTAAAAAGTCAAAAACTAAAAAAAAGTTAAGTTGGTAACATAAATATATAAAAAGTAGCTATTTAAAAGTTAAAAGTTAAAAAGTCAAATTTTAACTTGGGAGAAGTTAAAAAAAATAACTTATCAAAAGTTGAAAAGTTATTTTCTTTCTTCTTTTCTCTTCAACCCACTCGACCAAAGTTTAAAGGATTGGTCCAGTCCAGTCCCAAGTCACGATACAATACTTGTATTATGAGGTTTTGGACCAGACTGGTACAACTGATACCGGTCCGATGATCAGTACAACTAGTACAATTGGTCCAACGTTTTTTGTTTTAATTTATAAATTGGAGGGTCCAGATTGGCATCGGTCTGGACCGATCTGATACTGACTAGTTCTGAATGATACCGTCACTAGATAATGCCGATCGGACTACCCAGTCGGTCCCAATTTTTTTTTCTTTTTTTAATTTAAAATTTAAACATGTGGTTCACTTTTTGTACCGGATTTGAACCGGCCAGAACCGATCCAGTCCGTATCGGGACTAGCCAAAGACTAGTCCGATCCCAAACCACGATACACTAAATGACTTGTGAGGTTTTGGACCCGACCTGTACAACCGATACCGGTCTAGACCGATTGACCAGTACAATCGCTTTGTTGTTTTTTTTTCTAAATTTATAAATTAAACGATCTAAACCGGTATCGATTTGGACCAATCCAGTACCAAACATACTTTTTAATTATTAAAACAGAAATATATATAATTAAATCTACTTCTCAACACTTACTTTTTTAACTTTTAAGAAATTGCTTTTCAAAAATTAAACCAAACGAGCCTAAGCCATTTTATGTTTGGCTGGAAACATGATCCTTATCTATTGTTTTAATGTTTTCCAATGTCAAGAAGGAAACACTGCCCAATAAATGGATAGACACAAAGCTTTGGTGTCTTAGGACTAGGTCTCCAAAAAACAAAATGGATAGACATAAAGTTGTTGGGGTATATGGGTCAGACCCTAAAAAAAAGGTTATTAGGTCTCCAATAAATGGATAGACTCAAAGCTGTTGGAGTTTATGTAGGCCAGAGGGTCTTAAGGTCTCCAATTCCAATAAATGGATAGACTCAAAGCTGTTGGGGTTTATGTGGGTCAGAGGGACCAAGGTCTACAATAAATGGATAGACTCAAAGCTGTTGGGGGGTTGTGTGGGTCAGAAGGACCAAGTCCATGGATCAACAACTGGGATTCATTTCTTTAATCATGTTGGTGTTCGCATATTCGTGTATACTTTTCTTCTTTATTAATATTCTTTTTTTAAAAAAAATAAAAAAATAAAGGATCAAATTTATAGGAATGAAATATTTATTTTAAAAACTCAAAAGTATAATATTAGGAAAATTAGGTAATAAACTTATTGTACTTTTTATTTTGAACCTACTTCTAAAATTATGGAGGCTGCAAGCTTACGTTACTAAAAATTTTATATGTTTTAGGAAAATGAGTGCATCACCCACGGGGCCTACATAGGTCTCGCGCAATACAATGTCGCCAAATGATGATAGGCTCAAACATATTCAAGCAGTTTTCTCTTTGATAAAAGTATTTTTTAAAGATAAAAAATTAAAAATCTTTATCTAAATAAAAAATTAGATAAAAATTATTTTATATAATAATAAAAAATAATTAAAATTAAAAATATAATAATTGTAGGATTTATTTATTTATTATTATTTTTTTTTTTTTTTGGTGTTTTAAGGGTATAGGTTCGTCTTTTTT
>JAUPMG010021856.1:0-15108 GCA_031762675.1 Pachysandra terminalis | reverse complement strand
TTGCTTGCAAGTCTGATACTGAACATTGTGGATGATTTCTCTAAAAGAGGAGGAAAGGAGAGTTGGGTTTCAAGTAATATCAACAAGGGTCACTATGATTATTACTATTGGCTTCTTGCTATCTTGAGTTTGGTTAATTTAGCTTATTTTCTGATCTGTTCTTGGGGTTATGGACCTTGTCAGGAAGAGAATTCCAGGTTTATAGATAAAAAGCAGAGGGATGAAAGGAGGAGACGAGTATTATTGGATGTATAAAGATCTCCCATCTTGAATTATAGTGAATGTATTTAGAATGTTTTAAAGATGGTGAGGTACAGTAAGGGTATATTGGGGATTTGTCTTATATCTGGTAGGAGTATAAGTTGTAACCCTAATTCTTTTTTTTTTTTTTTGACAGTGGAAACTTTTTTTCTCTCGTGGACGTAAGATTTGCTGAAATATGTATACTGTGTGCATTGTTTTGATCTTCGTTTTTATTGTGTTTATTATTATTGTTTGATCTTGATTAGCAGAATGTTTAAGCATTAGAGAATAAATAAATAGATAAAGAAGAGTTGTTATGTGGAGACTGATGTTACTGTGGTGTTTGGGAAGTACTAATGATGAAATGTCGACTTCCAAAGAACTTGGGGTTAAAATAGTAATTTCATATGGTAGTTTGTTAGTCCAAATTATATGGTATTTATCATACTTTTTGTTATTGTTCTTGTATTTCATTTTTTTAGAGCTTTGAACATAATGGAATCTGGTGTGAATCTGTGAATGTAGGTATATTTATCAAATCACGTAAATCGTTGTCTTGTGCAATTAATTTGTTGCTTGTTTTCTTTCTATTCTTTCTTTTATTAACAATTACCATTGTTTTCCACTATGGTTTCAAGGATCGGATCGATTTGGTCCGTATCAAGATCGACCAAAACTGTTCTGATCTTAAGCCACGATACAATTATTGTATCAAGTGGCTTTGGATCAGTCCAACTGATACCGGTACGGACTGGCTAGTACGATCGGTATAACCGGTCCAATTTTTTTTTTTTTTTTTTTAATAATTTATAAAAAGAATGGTCCAACAGGTATCAACCTACACCGGCCTAGTACCGATTGGTACAGTTGGTCCAGCGACCGGTACCACCATTCCGATGACTGGTACTGCAGTTTCGGTGACCGTTACTATTGATCCGGTCGATCTAAATTTTTTTTTAAAAGGAGATCCAACTTTTGTATCGGATCTGGATCGGCCAATATCACCGGTCCGGATTAGGATCAGCCGGGACCGGTCTGTTCCATGATGCCGAGACTAAAAACCTTGTTTTCCACAACATTGTTTTCTTATTACTTGGGTTTATCATACAGGTCCGTTGGTAAGGATGTGTTTGGATTGTCTAGTTTGAAAGAGAAGAAAATATAATGTAACATTTCATCACGCTTTTGGTTTTTCAGCTAAACTGATTTCAGGTTCAATCAAACTGATTAAACCAATTTAGTTTAAAAATTTTAAACTCTACGACCTAGCTTTCTGGAATTTCTAGTTTGGACAAAAAAACACTAAAAAAAGAAATTGGGGGTTAGTTTAATTACTTAGATCAGTTTCTTTGTTTGAAAGGATTTCTATTCCTATACAGAAGCTTAAGAGATCTGAGTCTTCCTCAGACCAGAAGAGAAAATCAAAGAAGAAATGTGGCAGAGAGATGCAGAGAAGACGAAGATGGGATCTTCTTCAGACCCAAAGAAATTCGCTACTCAAAAGCCTTCACAAGCTATAAAGGGCGGTTACATAACCATTCCCTTCATCATAGGTATTTATTCCATACCTTAGTACGTTTCAATCTCATGGTTCTGGGATTTTCATTCTCTTTAATTCTTCCCTTTTTTTCTTTTGGATTATTAGTGAACGAGTCATTTGAAAAGGTTGCAAGCTATGGGCTTGTGCCAAATATGATTTTCTACCTAACTAGAGGCTATCACTTTCGAAATGCCAATGGAAACATCATCTTGTTCATCTGGTCTGCAATCTCTAATGCCATGGCCATTGTTGGAGCTTTCCTCTCTGATTCTTACCTGGGTCGATTTCAGGTTATCGCCTTGGGATCAATCTCCACCCTCCTTGTAAGTATTCATTTTTTTTTTGGGTTCTTTACCCTTATAGTATTGAGTATTTGTATTTATACTATTGAGTTTTTTATATTTATATTTATCCTCTTTTATTTATCGTAATTATTGCATTTGTACACCGGACGTTAAAACATGCAAACTTTTGTTATTATCTTTATTGAATGACTATAATACCCTTTTACGCAGTAAGTGTTATTTTGCTTACATCCTCCGTTAGCGAGTGACACGTGCTACCTTCATATTTTGTTTAAAATTGGGCTAACTCCACTTGCACCCCCCCTCAGGTTTATGACAAAGGCAGAAACACCTCCTGAGGTTTCTGAAAAGTCACTTACACCCCTTGTCAATAACGTTTCATTAGACGGTGTTAAAAAAAAAATGTGAATTTACCTTTTAACCCCGTGTTTATTAACCCTACCACCACCAATTACCGCACCCCCACCCCACCACCACCACACCACCTTCCCCACCACCACCACCACCACCACCCCACCACCACTACCACCACCAATACCCCCGCCACCACCACCACCACCACGCCACCTTCACCACCACTACCACAACTACCACCATCGCCGCCACCACCACGCCACCTTCACCACCACCACCCACCACCACGCTACCTTCCCCACCACCACGCCACCTTCATCACCACCACCACTACCACCCAATGTGCATCCCTTGCACACTTAGGTGGTGGTGGTGGTGGTGGAGGATATAAATGTCTTTAATAAAAGGTATAAATGTCTTTTCTGACTTTAGACAAGGGTAATATAGTCAAAAATATGAATGATGTCAGCATTTTTGTTAATGTTAAAATAAAAAATTAATAGGAGTGTCTTTGCAATACAGTACAAAATCTCAGGGGATGTAAGTGGCATTTCAGAAACCACAGGGGGTGTTTCTGCCTTTGTTAGAAACGTGAGGGGGTGTAAGTGGAATTAACCCTTTAAAATTAAAAGAGGTGAGAATTGTTAGAATAACTGTACTCTTAGAATAAACTAAAAGACTATATTATCTCTTATTTTATTAAATATTTTATCATATTAAAGAATTTTTTTTATAATTTAAAAAATATTTTGGACGCTTTCCTATGGGCCCTTTCCCTTAATAGTATAGATAGATGTTATTGCTTCTTTGCATCCATACTCCTCTATTTACAAAATTATTGCATTTGTATCCTTAATGATATATTATATATTTTGTTTGTAAAAACATAAAAATAACCTCGTAATATAAGTTCTTATGTCTGTTAAAATGTAAAGAAGATATAGAGTAGATTCTCTTATGACCAAAATAAGGATTGAAAATATATGACTTGAATCCATTTGGTTTTAAACGAATTAAATATCATTTTTTTAGGTATTAATATCTTAGACTGATTAGAGCTGGGTTGAGTTATGAGAATTTGTTTTTCATTTCCATTAGATTTTAATAGAAAATTTATTTATAAAATTATTTTGATCATTTTACAAAGAAAAAAAAAAAGAGTGCATCGTGTGATTTTTAACATGAGTGTACAAATGCACAATTGTGATAAATGGAGTAGTACATATATAAAAATATGATAATATAGGGGGACGAATGCAAAATAATAGATATTTTACTAAAGGTTGTTTAGTCATTCAATAGGTATAAATAACGGAAGTTTGCTGATTTTAATGTCGAGGGTACAAACACAACGATTATGATAATAGAGGAGGATATAAACAAATGTCAAAAAGATAAGGGTATAAATGCAAATAGACCATAACATAGGGGTATGATTCTACTATTTTGATAATTAGTGAATCAATTTCAGATTACAATTTTGGTAATTACAGGGAATGACTATACTATGGCTAACGGCCATGATTCCTCAATTGAAGCCTGACCCTTGTGATCATTCCACCAGCGGCGGTTGTTCACCTGCAACACCGGCACAAATTGCCGTTTTATTGTATTCCTTTGGGCTCATGTCCATTGGAGCTGGATGCATTAGACCTTGTTCCATAGCCTTTGGTGCAGATAAATTGGACAAGATAGATAACCCCAACAACGACAGGGTTTTACAGAGCTTCTTCAATTGGTACTATACTTCCATCGGGCTTTCGACTGTCCTTGCATTCACCATCATCGTTTACATTCAAGATCACTTTGGATGGAAACTGGGTTTAGGAGTTCCTGTCCTTCTCATGGTGGTCTCTGCTCTTTTGTTCTTGTTGGGTTCTTCTCTCTATGTTAAAGCGAAGGTCAATAAGAGTTTGTTTACTGGATTGATTCAAGTAATTGTGGTTGCCATTAGAAACAGAAAGCTTGCTTTCCCTTTGAAGGACTCAGATGAGTGTTACCATCACAGCCCAGACTCCAAATTCATCAACCCCAGAAACAATCTAAGGTACCTTACCACCATAATCATCATCATCATTTGGATTGATCTATCATTAGTCACTAAGAAACCAGTTGAACAGACTCCTCGTTTTATGCAGTAAAGGCTTTAGAAGTACTATTCTGACTTTGGCTTCACAAAAACAAAACAACCCAGGTGGGCAAGATTGGCAAAAATGTTTTGAAAAACCATACCAATAGTTGGACCATTTTTAGTCAAACTGGTCAAACCCAATAGGGCCATGGTTCCATATGATTGAATTAATTTGTGTATAAATGTAGATGGCCGAAATGGACTGGCCAAATGGACGGTCCACCTCGTGCCACGTGCCATCCATGCGAAACATCCGAACTATAGTCCATGGTCCTACAAGAGAGTAATCTCGGCGGAACACCTTGGGCCTGTTGGTTGGAGGCCTGGGACAGAGGCCTCCCTTGCTCGGGCCCTCCCCCAGCAGCCTCGCTTAAAGGAGGATCCTAGACGCCACTAACGGAATTGTAACGAGACGTTACTTTTCCATCACTATATATACTCTCATTCTCAAGGGCAAACACAATGCATATGTGAAGAAGCATAACGCCTCTACACAGCAAAACCCCTCTCGTCCTTTTAGGATCCCTCGAGTGTGTTCTGCCCCTCCTATCAATCACCTGACCCCGACCCCACAACACACAAACCCTACTTACAATAACTTACTTGGACTTTAAAAGTGACCATGTATCTGGTTTTATCAACTGCTTCTCATCTCATGGAAAGAAAATTTGGTTTATTGTATTTCTTCTTTTTCATTAAGTTTAGACTTGCTGTCTAATACTGGTTTTGCTTGTTTGAAGATATAAACACGTGTCTTTTCGAAACTTGTCTGGTTTTAACATATATGTGTTTGACAATCTTTGTGTAGGCTTCTAAACAAAGCTTGTGTAATTGAAAATCCTGAGAGAGACTTAAACCTTGATGGATCAGCTTCAAATCCATGGAGACTCTGCACAGTGGAACAAGTGGAATCACTCAAATCCTTGTTGAGAGTGATCCCCATGTGGTCCACTGGTATCATGATCTTAGTGAGCATCAACCAACACACATTTTTTACACTCCAGGCAAATATGATGAACAGATACATAACCCCCACGTTCCAACTTCCGCCAGGCTCCTTTGGCGTCTTCGGCATCATCACTCTCACGATATGGGTTGCAGTCTATGATCAATTCCTTGTGCCCTTATTAGCAAAGTATACTGGACGACCGGGTGTGCTCAGTACTAAAATGCGTATGGGGATTGGGCTGCTACTCTCTTGTATGGCGATGGCAATATCAGCGAGAGTCGAGAGCATACGACGAAGAACAGCGATCGAGCAGGGGTTGGAAGACCATCCACATGCAGTGATCGACATGTCTGCTTTCTGGTTAGTGCCACAATATTGCCTGTTTGGCTTGGCTGAGGCATTCAATGCAATAGGGCAGATAGAGTTCTATTACTCTCAGCTCCCTAAGAGCATGTCTACCATTGCTGTGGCACTTTTCGCATTTGGGATGTGTGTGGCTAATTTGGTTGCGGCCCTTCTGGTGACGATTGTGGGTGGTGCAACAAAGAAGGGAGGGAAAGAAAGTTGGTAAGCAAACAACCTTAACAAGGGTCACTTGGATTATTATTACTGGATCGTAGTGATATTGGGTTTGGTTAATTTCGTTTACTTTCTGGTTTGTTGTTGGGCTTATGGTCCTACTGAAGATGAAAGGACCATATTGAAGGATGAAGATGAAAACATGAAAAGGGGAGATCTGTCTCAGTATAAGGAATTTCCTGCAGCCTAATTTGTATACTTTATCAAGTAATTGTTTAGGATATATATATGTACATCTTTGCCTGAGATACCTATTACTGGTTACTGCTTTGATTTGTACAGGCAAGTTAATATCAGTGGAAAGGGCTTTTTTATTTTTTATTTTTAAAGAAGCCGTCGTTATACCATATAATCCAACCTAATAGAGCCAGAATATGATATTGAGTCCTCATTTGTAGTTAAAAACAAAGCTCTCTGCCTCTCTTCATGATCTCTTAGTTCTTTCCATCAGTGAAGGTTTTGTACTGAAACCAGATAGCTGCAGAAAGCAAGGATGGAGGTTTCTACGGATCATCAGATGACAACAGAACTAGTTACAAGCGAAAAGGGTGGCCTTAAAACCATGCCTTTTATTATAGGTGATAACACTTCCCTAATAATTACATAGTAGATCTTATGTATATACAACTTGTTACAGTGTTTCTGCTCTTTTCATTTTTATCATGCAGTGAACGAGACGTTTGAAAAGGTTGCAAGCTATGGGCTTCTGGCGAATATGATTTTATACTTGAAGGGAGAGTATAACTTGGAAGTAGCTACTGCTGCAAGCATTTTGTTGTTGTGGTCAGTAATATTACATTTCATGCCTATGTTGGGGGCAATCCTATCTGATTCTTACTTGGGTCGGTTTCGGGTAAATTGCACTTGCCTCAATTTCTAGCCGTCTGGTAAGCAACTTAGTTTGAAGTTTGAACAAAGTCTTTAAATTATTTATTTATTTTTTAGCCAATTTTCAAATTCCTATTTAAATTGATTTATGATTTTCTTGTATTTGATGTAATTGAGAATTTCTATTTGATCGATATCGTCTCTAAAATCCCTTGTCATAGGGGATGATCTTGCTATGGTTAACCGTCATGATTCCTCAAGCAAAGCCTCCTCCTTGCAACCCATCTATAGAAAGATGCGGAGCTCCGACGTCAACCCAACTCGCTATCCTGTTTTTCTCTTTTGGGCTTATATCCATAGGAGCTGGTGGCATTAGGCCTTGTTCAATGGCTTTTGGTGCAGATCAGTTGAACAAATCGGACAATCCGAAGAACGAGAGGGTCTTGCAGAGTTTCTTCAACTGGTACTATGCTTCGGTGGGAGTTTCACTCATGCTCGCAGTGACGTTCATCGTTTATATTCAAGATAGTAAAGGATGGAAAGTGGGTTTTGGAGTTCCTGCACTACTCGTGTTCTTGTCTGTTGTTCTGTTTTTGTTGGGTTCTTCATTTTATGTGAAAGTGAAAGCAAATAAGAGCTTGTTTCCTGGGTTTGCTCAAGTTACAGTGGTGGCTTTCAGTAATAGAAATCTTTCTCTTCCACCAAAGAATTCAGATGGAGGCTACTATCACAAGAAGGATGCGAACCATCTGATAAACTAAGGTACCATCATCTTCTTCTTCATTGTGATCATGCTCATCAACCTTCGGTTTTTTTTTTTTATCATGTTTCAGTCTTGTGTGATGCTCATCAAATCCAATTAATAGGCTTGTAGCCCCGTTTGGCGCAGCTTCCTAAGAGCCAAGAAGCCCTTCTTAGACCTAAAAGGGCTTCCTACCAAATGCTTTGGTGTTTGGTCACACTTCTGAAATCTGCTTCGGATAGAAGAGCTTCTTAAAGAAGTCCATTTTGATGAAGCAGGAGTGGGGTTGCTTTTAAAAACTATGTTTGCGAAAAGCAGTTAGCTATGTTCTAAATTTAAGTAAAACTTTTAAAATGATAAAATTATCCTTTCATTTTTATTATACATTTTTCAAAAAGAAAAATATATCCATCTAGCCTAAAATTATGTACATAAGCATCCCCTTACATAATTTTTCTCACAAACACAATTTTTAGCTAACGGCTTTGATTCAAAGTCCTTTTCACAAAGCCCTTCTAGGAAGCTACGCCAAATCACCAGACTAAGATGAATCGTACTGTCCCATGGTTCCTTTGTTCCTCTCTGTCTGTCTTGTGAGGATTGATTGATAAAACAAAATGTACATTTCAGGTTTCTAAACAAGGCATCATAAGAAATGTTGAGAAAGACTTAAACTCCGACGGGTTGATTTCGGAACGATGGAAAGTTTGCACAGTTGAAGAAGTAGAAGAGCTCAAAGCAGTGATAAAAGTCATCCCCATATGGTCCACTGGAATCATCATCGCAGCAATAATCAACCAACAGTTTCCGGTGATCCAGGCGAACGTCATGGACAGACACATTACTTCACACTTCCAAATTCCGGCCGGATCCTTCAGCTTATTTGGAATCCTCACCCTAACTATATGGGTTGTCATTTACGATCGCATATTAGTCCCCATACTGGCCAAGGTCACCGGACAACCACGCGGACTTACCTTTAAACAGCGTATTGGGATAGGACTAATATTCTCTTGCCTGTCCACTGCAGTAGCAGCAGAGGTGGAGTGGATCTACCGGAGAACCGTGATTCAACAAGGATTATTGGAGCACGGCCACGCCCTCGTGAACATGACAGCCGTGTGGCTAGTCCCACAACATTGTCTGACTGGTTTGGCTGAGGCTTTCAATGCAATTGGGCATATAGAATTTTTGTACTCAGTTTCCCAAGAGTATGTCAAGCATTGCTGTGGCTCTCTTTGCTTTAGGCATGGGCCGCATGGCTGTTGGGAACTTTGTAGGGAGCCTTATAATTGGAGTTGTGAATGATGCAACCAAAAGAAAGGGGAAGGAGAGTTGGGTTTCAAGTAACCTAAATAAGGGTCACTATGACTATTACTACTGGTTGCTTAGCTTCTTGAGTATGGTTAATTTTCTCTATTTCATTGTGTGTTGTAGGGCTTATGGGTCCTGTGAAGAAAAAGAATTTAGGGTTTGGGATGATGAAAAGACAAAGCAAGGTTTCTCTAGATCCAAGGATTCATCTATTGTCTTATCAGTTTGATTTGTTTTGTTTTGTTTTGTTTATCAGTGGGTTTGGGTGTTGTAGTTCATAAAGTACTGTTTGGGAAAACATGTTAATGGACATATATTGGCCTTTCATATATGTTTTCTTGGCATTTGTCTAGTAATGTAGAGTATTGGAGTTGTTAGTCCTTGTTTCGCGTAGCTTCCCAAGGGCCAGGAAACCCTTCCTAAACTTTTAAAAGGGCTTCTTACCCAATGCTTGAGTGTTTGGTGACAATTCTAAAAGCTGCTTTGTATGAAAGCATTTTTTCAAGAAGCTCATTTTGGTGAAACAGATGTGAGATTGCTTTTAAAAACTGTGTTTGTGGGCAGCAATTAGCCATGCTCTAAACTTAAGTAAAACTTTTAAAATAACAAAATTATCCTTCAATTTCTATTACACATTATTTAAAAAGACAGTTATTCATCAAGCCTAAAATTATGTACAGGAACATCTTTTTATATAGGGTTATATTGTTTGGAGCAGGATGTGTATAGCAGATATTGCAACACGCATCTATGCGCGCCATGCATATATTGGCATAAATGTACGCCAACGCATCAAAGCTTTGTCACATCTTCCAATAAACATGTGATGCACGTAAATACATGCTGTAGCATCTGATGCAACTGCCACACTCCAGATGATGTAGCCTCCTTTTATATATATTTTTTCTATCCAAATGTAATTTCTCACCAACGGTTTTGATTCAAAGCCCTTTTGATCAAAGCCCTTCACATTGAAATCCTTCTATTTGTAGGAAAGCTATGTTAAACAGTTCCTTACAAAATAAGTCCACGTGAAAATTTGGAAGCCATGCTAATAGTTTAAAATTTCACCAATTTCAAAAATTTCCAAGGCACAAACTAAGGTATCCTCAGGCTTCGCCCAAGATAACCATCATAATCATTTTGGAAAGTTGAGTGATGTTAAAACGTAAAAAACACAACTTCTTTGTACCGTCTTTTTTGGGGACCTAAATTGAGTTGGCTTTTCTTCTCTTTTTTTTTTTTTTTTTTTTTTTGGGTTTCCCAAGGTATCCTCAGGCTTCGCCCAAGATTATCCGGAGCGCTCAAAATTATTCCTCCAAAATACAGTTGGGCGCCGAAGCGGATACCTCTCCCAACAAAGTTTGCTGCATTTACAAGGACTCATACCGAAACCACTTGCTTAATCGACCCTAGCTCCTTCCACTCGGGCCAACCTCCGTTGGTACTTTTAAGTTTACTCGATGGAAAAAATTAGGTGGGGGGCGTCAGATCCAAAGCTATATAATAGTAAAGCCAGAAGCGAGAGAGAGAGACGACCACGTGCACTCCCCTCCTTATTTTCTCTCTCCTCCTTATTTTCTCTCTTAGAGTGAAAGTGTAGCCTCGGGAAAGCCTCACATGGATATAAGATCAGCTTCCAGATCTTCGACACGTGTCTCTGCACTACTTGCTTCAGTTTGTTTCTTTCCGCGACGTCCTTCGCCAACTTCGTTTCCTCCGCGCGCGCACACACAAACATTTCTTTAAATAATTGAAAAAAGAAATCTCGTGATAAGAGCGTGTTTGACATTGCTTCTTCGAATCCTATAAGCGATTCTTGAACTCCAAAACATTTTAAATAAATAAATAAGCGTTTAGATAAATTTATGTGAAAAACGATTCTACAAAAATCACTTCATCCAAATATTGATTGATTTTTTATGAAGTTACTATTTTTCGTTTCTAAAAACACATTTGTGAGAATCAATTTGAGGTTTTAATAAAACATGTCTTATGATCTTACACATCTCTTTAAAACTTTTAAAATACCTATTTTACCCATATTATCTTCACAAATGTGAGAATCAGTTTGAAGCATAGTGTAAAGAATCGTTCGATCTCGAGTTGAATCCGATACAAAATTAAACCATATTGCAATGACTCGGTCCGATCCTGATACGGATCGGGCGATTCAACTCAGAATCGGCGAGTCGGATCGTCCGAGTCGGATCGAGTTGGGTTTTTGAAATTTTTTTTTTTATTAATTTTGGATCGTCCAATTCCGTCCGATCCCAAGTTGAATCGAAACAATCCCGAGTTGAATCCGAGTTCAAACACTATCTATGGTTTGAGGATTTAATAAAATGCATGATATAGAAGCATATAACATTTGAGAAAGCAGCTAATTTTAAGCAAATAATTAAATCATTTTCAAGAACAGAAATGTAAAAATTAATACACAGATGGTGCCTTCAAATATGAGATTTAATATTAAAAAAAAATAAAAAAATAGACTACAAATAACTTGATCTTTGGATCAATATAAATCCAAAAAAAAGAAAAAAAAAAAAACATTTAATGGGATTCAATTTTTTCCTGTCAAAGTTTACTACTACTAGATGTGTGTGATTTAGAATTGATTGAAGCCATCCATTGCTTACGCAAATCAATTCTCTGTCCATTGTGCCATTTAGAATTGATAGAAGCCATCCATTGCTTACCCAAAGCAATCTTCTCTCCACTGTCTTTCCTTCTAATCTCCACCATCACTGATGAAAGCTTTTCCTTGTGAGCCAAAATCTTTCCCTCAATCTCAACCTCTTCCTGAATTAAGATTGTAAATAATACTGTTAGATCAAAAATGAAATAAAAACAAAAAATTGATCAAAACAAGAAGATGAAGAAGATGACGAAAACAAACGTTAATCTTAACCGTCGAGAAATAGGAAATACTGAAATCAAGGGATGCTCTTAGAAACCCCATGGAAGACATTACAGCTGCACCTGCAATGTTGTCAATTAAGGTTGCCATGGCTGCCACATGCCAATTTCCATCTTTATCCTGTAAAACAAAAAATAATCCAACCAAACAAGATGAACAAAATAATAACAGAGAGAGATTGTTGAAACAGAATGAAGAGAGAGAAGATAATGGAAGGGTGTGATTGTTGTATTAACTGTCAAAGAACTTGGAACATGGAAGTTGCAGAGAACGAAACCAGGTTCAACCCTAACGACCTGGAGACCATGAAGGGCAAGGCGTTCTATCCCTTTACTCAATCGACCATTGGACAAACCTTCAAGCCATCTCTTCGTGTCCTGCGAATGATCTTCTTCCATTCCTTCTTTCTCTCTGTTTTTTTTTTTTTTTTCTTTTCTCTCTCTCTGAAATAGCATGTGTTTCTCGGCGGGACCCACGTTTATGTCTGTTTGCTCGGCGGGACCCACGTTTACGGCCGGCACGTGGTCATTTATGGCCCCACGTTAAAGGCCGTTTAAGTTTTGAGTTATTCAATAGCTGTTAACTATTCTTTAAGCATCCGTTTGGTTAGCGTCAAAGTAGTCAAAAGAACAAGGAAGTGAAAAAAAAAAAAAAAAAGTAATGTGAAAAAAAGTGAAAATAAGTTTTTTTTATTGCTGTTTGATTGTTGTAAGAAAATTGTATAAAAATTATGAATTCTGCGTTTTGTTAGCAAGAAAGTTATAAGAATTTTGACATACCTTCTAATTTTGTCCTTATATTTATAAGCCATATTTATGTTGTGTCAAATCGATTTTGGTTTGGTTTTGGTTCAATTTCTAATTTTTTAAGTTTTAAAAAAATTATACTCAATCAAATTTTATTTAAATTTAAAAAAAAAAATAAAAAATTATAGATCCCATAATTTGGGAGAAAAAGAGGTTGTGAGGACATTTTTGGGAGAAACATAAAAATATTTTCTCACGACACAATCAAACGCATATAAATGGAAAAAAAAAAAAAGGGCACTTCAATTTTCTTAAGAAAGTGGTGGAGTCCACTTTTTCAACTTTCTTGCAAACTAAATACTCAAATTAAAAAAAAAGTGCACTTTCCTTTTCTTTGACATACTTTGACGCTAACCAAACACAACCTAATGGAAATTATCTTCTTAGACTTATTATCGAAAAATGCTGAGTTCGTTCTTCTGAGCTACCAATTGGGTTGATGATGACGACCATTTCTAATACCTTAAGACTGCGTTTGGATATTCAGAATATGAGAGAATGAAAAAAAGTTTATTTTTTCGCATTCAGATGCGCTTGGATACCAAGAAAATGGCCCACTAGTTTTGTAAGAAAGTAAATGTTCAAAAAAGAAATCTTCATTTTTCTTTTTGAACAATAAAAATGAAAAAGATTAGAGTATAGATTGATTTTCGATTTGGTTTAGTTTAATCGAGGTTTCAACCCAAAATCTAATCGAACATACAAATGAACATGAAAAAATCTCGCATTTAAAAGGAGAAAAATATGATCGCAAATGTTTGAATATATTTTGTTGACCCATGTTTAACTTTAATTTTTTTTCTCTTTTATTGTCTGAAGCTTTATCGGAAGGATTAGTTAACTCATACACTAACCCGGTCAAGACGGGAATTGATCCCAAGACCTATGGACAACCCACCTCTTTGACTTTAATTAACAAACCGTACAAGTGGGGTTGGTTGAGAAAATGGGATTGAGTAGCGCACCTGCAGGGAGAATCCTACACATCTTCTTGCATTGAGCCTGTCACTGCCAGATTGGTCTATTCCGCTTAAAAGATAACTTTAATTATAAACAGTTATAACTTAAATAGAACGGATCAACCATAGGTCTGGTTCATTGAGATGCACAATAATGTAATGATTTAAGTAGTATTGGATCGATAGTCACCGAGAATCGTGCACCAAAAATGTGCATTAAAATATTTTATTTTTAAAATTTGAAGGACAAACTACTAACTTGATTTCTGGACTTCTCTATTTTACAAAGAAAGTCGTTCATTTTACGCAAGGTTTAAAGTCTCGAGATCGGTGACCGAACCGGGTCGATCCCGGCCGGTCCGGTAAAATAATGGATCAATTATATATATATATATATATTCAAAAAGGTTGGATTGGCAGATCAGTTGGCACCGGTCGGTACTAGACTAGTCCAAATCGATATCAATTTAGATCGTTCAATTTAAAATTAAAAACAAAAAAAGAAACATTAAATCTATTGAACCGGTTGGACCGATCACTAGATCGGTTATATCGGCCAATCCGTACGGGTATCTACTTGACAAAGAAAGTCAATTCATTTTTCTTTCTTTCCATTTTTTTCCCAAGAGATGTGTTGCAAAAGGTTTAAAGTCTTGATATCGGGGACTGGACCTGGTATCGTCAGTCCGAATCCAGTACAAAAATGGATTGCCTAATTTATTATTATTTTTTTTTTTTTAAAGTTGGATTAGTTGGACTGATCGCCGGACCAGTTGTATCAGTCGGGACCGGTCAGTACCAAACCGGTCCAAATCGATACCAATATGTACCATTCAATTTATATATTAAAAAAAAAGAGAAAAAACAACATCGAGTCGATTGAACCGATCATTGGATCGGTTATACCAATCGGTCCGTACCGGTATCTTTTAGACTGCCTGATCTAAAGCCTCACAATACAACTATTGTATCGTGATTTTGGACCGAACCAGTCCTAGCTGATCCCAATCATTGTTAGCAAAATGCCATTTATTTGAAAAAAAAGTGTTTAATTGCCTAAACGTTTTGTAAGCAAAAAAACACATTTTTTTTTAGATAACGTTTAAAACGCATTTTTTTACGTTTTTTGGAAAGAAAAATGAGTTTAAAAAAGTCAATGTTTAAAGTTGACAAAAAAAAAAAAAGTTGTCCGTTAAAAGTTCTAATGATAAATTCGTGCTAACCGACAATTATTTGTGTTAAAGAGTTTTATAACAAGTTTCAAAAAAAATAAAATCATTATTTAATTATTAATACTTGTATATATATATTGATATTTTTTTGAATAAAATAAATATTAAACACAAATTATTTATTAAAAATATTTTTTACGTTTCCGTTTATTTGACCATTATTGTGACTGCGTTTTTTAAAACTAAAATTATATTAAATCCGT
>JAUPMG010021825.1:0-15111 GCA_031762675.1 Pachysandra terminalis | reverse complement strand
GCCAGCCCAGGCATAAGGACCTGTCAGGGCGGGCTCGGATTACCAGACTTTGATTGTTCACATGATTACTCAATAAACTTGGATGACATGATGTTGACAACTTAGCCGGCCCGTATCCACAAGTATATATGTACCCAATTCACATGCATGAATAGTTGAAAAAAATAGACTAGGCAACGAGCAATTCCTATAGACATGGAAGTCACCGGTGAGTGAGTGGTATAAGCACCAGTAGGCAGCCATGCTATTCCGACCAAGCTCGCCAACCAACAAGTTGCCCGATGACCCACCACCTATCATGTTAGGTGCCCAGGCACTGACTGACACCAAATGCCCTTGCTTTGTCACCTATAATGCCAGGCACCAACTGATGCCAAATATCCTTGTTGTCCTATATATATGACCCTTCTCTCCCAATCCCAAGGGACAAAATGCTTACCACTCGACCGCTTGACTATCCCTACTCGATCACTCGAGAAACCATGACTTGGTGGGATGAACTACCTACCCACCATCACTCCAGAACTTGGAGGACTCCTCCACCACAACTTCATCATCACTTTACCACCATTCCAACATTGGTTCCAGTGTTCCAACACTCTGGATGTTTGATTCCTTTAAGGTTTCTGGTGGTCTTTTGGCCGAAAGTCTCTTCCTAATCTTTGTTCACCTGCTTCATGCCTTTGAACCACTCTCTTTCAGCAAATGACAACAAAGGCATAACAACCCCTGGGGGTTTAGGCTGTCTTTTGGGCTACCCAACCCTGCACATCACAACCAAAAGACTCATCTAGATTCGCATAAAAAAAAAAAACATCTGCCTTCTTTTAGTTGCTATTTTGACAAGTACTCCATCGATAATTTATACTGTTCAATAACCAACATCGTAACCTTGCAACGGAAATTCATCACTTAGGTGAGGAACAAATAGGTAAAGCATCCAACACTGAATTTACTACTGAAAAACGATTAAAAAAACAAATATGCATATAAAGGAGAAAATTAGGATACTTTCGATACACTGCTGGGTGCTATTGAGCTTGGAGAGCTTGTCCGCCAGTATCTGCTCACTGAAGATACTATTCATCCCACCTCAATAACGCCCCTTCACTCTCCTCCCACTAGCAAAACCTAAAATACTGTAACTTCTTGAAAACAACCTAATCCCGATCCATGCAGAAGCTTCATGACAGAATACCTAAAACAAGAAACGAATTGGAACTGAAATTAATGGTGAAAATTCCTGAAAAACGATTGTTTTATTCGAAAATTAAACAAAAAGTTAATCCTTTTGAAGCCCTAAATCCGATGAAAAGTAAGTTAACAAAATAACAAATTTATCACTAATTGAACAAAATAAACCAGGAAATAGAACGATAGATTCTTAAGGACAACAAATGCACGAAAACCTAAACAGAAAAGGGCGTCAAAAGTAACAAGCAGATCATAGCAAAATGAGATTTAAACCAGACGAACGGCTAAATAAAGCACAGACTAGAAGGAATGACAGTAAAGTACCTGAATTTCCACTCCGGCATTGCAACGAGAAGCTTTCCGAAACCCTAATTGTTCTTTTTTACAGCGAAGAAAGAAGGAAGAACAGATCTTGAAACGGAGGAGATGCAGAGAAGAGCGAGCGCGAGCGCGAGCTGGAGAGGGTTTTAGCAGCGTTTCGACGGGTTTGGAAATTTTATTTGGGTAATTATCAGATGGATGCGCAATGTGCGACCGATATGTGATTTTTCACGTGGCATGACATAATTGGTCTCAGCTGCAAATTCATGTCCACAAACTTAAAAGTAACAGGATCCGTTTAATTCGTAGGCGAACTAGCGCGCTCTCAGAGCGTGAGTTCGCGTACTGAATTCTGATTCCCTCAAAATACGTAGATTATAAAATACCGCGGATTTTGAACGTTCGTTGATCTTTTTTTTTGGTGAAGAAAAAACAGATCCTACATAGTAAAAGATCTACGGAATGAAGTCCCTAGCAGTATGCCTCCCAGAAGCATCGTCGAGGAGGATTTGTTGTAAACGAGAGGGAGGTCTTCTTTTCCAGAAACACGAGCCATCCGTCAAAGCATGACTCGCAAACCAGTCAACCGTCTGGTTCGACTCCAATGAGTGTGTTGTATTTCGACAAAGGAAAAAAAAGAAGGAAAGAAGAAAGAATATTATGACATACCACTTTTGAACTTTTATTGATGGTTTTTTTTAACAAAAATGCCACATTAGTATAGTATATTGAAGTACAAAAATCTATGGCACCTAAGATCAAATATTTCGAGCCGGCTTCAGTAGAAAATTCACTTTATTTTTGATGCTGCGATCAAACTTATTTTTTTAACTTGATGAAAGCTTGCGACTCTGGCTTCCACCTTAACCAGAGTATTTTCGGTCACTAGTCTCTCCGTAACAAAAAGTAACTGGGTATATATCAATCCACTTTGGATTGATGCAATGATAATTATCTCGCATGTCATCACTCGCTAGACTGCCAAGTTAGCATACAATCAATAATTAACGGCCAAATTCACAGAGAAACCAACCATAACAGGTGCCCCCATTGGAGGATCCACAGGAGAATAAACTCAAAACCTCCACGATATTTTAATGTAAAATATTCTTGTCAAAAATGACCATCAATAATATGCTATTGAGAGAGACCTCCGTTGGAAGTTGCCACACAAAGCCTCCTATGTTTTGGGAGTAGGCTCAAAACCTCCACAATTAGAACAGAAGGAATATGAATCTGTTGATGTGTGCGTTTCGAGAACTCCAAAATCAACTTGATTTCGATTAGAGCACAAAAGCAAACCAAAGATTATAAGGAATAACAGAAGAAGCGTTGGCATTGGGTCAATAGGGATCTCTGGTATCAATTCATTAGGGATGTAAGGTACGTAATAAGTTCAACCTTCACCGTGGAATATTACAAGTAAACCAACCTAAAATCGAGAACTATTTCCATTTAAAAATTAGTTAAAAGGTCTGAAAAGGTTCGTTTTAAACTCACTCTATTAAAAACCAAACTCAAAAATGTCAACTCACTTGTAAAACTAGTTAGAAACGGGAGGGCTTTTGACTTTTTTTTTTTTTTTCCTTTCCCAAAATCAAACTCAAAAACGCATTTAGCAAACACCATTTTGGATTTTTGTTGTCAAAAACTGAAAGTTCTACTTTTTGAAAAGTTAAACAAACAGTGCCTAAGAAATCGAGTTTTAATTCAAATGCAAAATCTTAATGCATATAAATCCAAACAGCTTGCCAAATTCATAGTTCGATGAGACATGCAGTTTGCGTATTGAAAAAGAAAATAAATCCATAAGCCAGAAACTAGACAATCTCAATAACAAATTTATCAGGTCCAAAAGACATTTAATAAACACGGTCATGTTCCCACTTGTTTAATGGATGAAACCAAAAAGGTAATAACATCTGCGATTCAAAAAACTCAAGCTTACTGGTCACCGGGTAGCGTTTTGATGATATCAGAATCACCTGCAGGATAAAACAGGCAAGTACAGTAAGAAGCTTGCCAAGCTATCGTCAAGATTTCACAATTAAGGCAGAGGTTGCAAAATATAGCCCACCTGGATCAATAATGCTAAGACACGATACACGGAATAACTTGCCACACGCAGTCCCCAAGTCGACATTGTCTGGAAAAAAAAATTGGTCTTAAAAATATTATATTGGTCAAAAATCGTCACTAATAATGGCATAGAACACAATTAAGAACGGACAACAGTGGATTGCTTTTAACTCATCAGTAATTATTTTTCTATCAAAAGAAATGGGGCAATGCATAAATTTCCTTCAGCATGTTTCTTGGAACTTTCTTTTGCAAACTAAAGAATTAACACATCTAATTATAATTTTCATCCAACATAAATCATCTGGGCAGAAGTGAGTAACAAGTAGTTGCTTTAAACGGTACCAAAACAAAATTAAACTGAAGAATATAGCATGCTATGAGTCATAGGATGGTAGGTGTCCTACTTAGGAAAAACATTTTATCTGCCAATTGGGACACAGGCTTAGAAGTTCTCAATTTGTCAACAAGGACCACAAAAGTAAATTTATTTTTCACAGGTACATGTCATCAGCAGGTTCGAAGATTAACAGCTGATTAATTTTTATTTTTTTGGTGACGTGGAACCCCTGAACTCACTTAGTGGGGATAGGGTAAACCCTGGATACATGACCCCATCCACAAGGACCATATATCAGGTAAGCCCAGGACTCAAACTTGGGACCTCCGGCTCCTGAGCAGGCAAGCCTGCCAATTGAGCAAACCCATGTGAGTTGACACATGATTAAATATCGTACCTGAGAACTTCTGGATCAAATAATAGAGAATGCCAACTAGAATTCTATCTTTAAAGGAGAGAACATTTTCATGGCTTGTGATCTTCAAGGTTTCTACAAATTTGGATAATTTGTTTTGGAGAGTAATAGATTAGTTCCAAAGAAAAGGCAAATCTAACGAGTAATGACTACTACTAATATACATCAACTGCCTAAATATAACTTCTTTGTTCCCAAAGAGGATGGAGGGAACTGCTAAGAGATTTGGTAATCTAGAGTCTTCCCAAAAAAAAAAAAAAAAAAACACCTCAAAATAGTATCCCTTCAGTCTCCTTCCACCACTTAAGGGAACCAACAAAATGAAAGATAAATTTCTATAAGTTCTTCCAATGCTCTTGCCTCCAATTTGTCTTACTTCTTAACACCAATTCGGTGGTCCTTTAACCAGAACACAAGTTTGTTCATATTCAATAGTGCCCCCCA
The DNA here is from genome assembly GCA_031762675.1 of Pachysandra terminalis. Lineage (NCBI taxonomy): Eukaryota > Viridiplantae > Streptophyta > Magnoliopsida > Buxales > Buxaceae > Pachysandra > Pachysandra terminalis. Next base: position 10,318 of record JAUPMG010021825.1, on the reverse strand, counting down.
TGACCCATTAGAATTGTCATATATGTGCCACGTGCAATGGTTTTCCTTTAACTCCAAAGCCAATAGCTCAGTTAATGCACCATATTCCCAATGATATGGTATAACAATTAAGGATGAGATAGAAGCTAAATCAAAACCGAAAACATACTAAACCATTAGAAGGGATGTTGGATGTCATTTCATTGAATTAGACCTGTGATCACCCCCGGGTCGGGTGGACCCTAGGTTGATCGGGTTATGAAGTCGCGACCACCCATTGGATCGGAGTGTGGGTGGGTCACCCATGGGTTTTATCAATTATTTACAAAAATAGACCAAACTGTATGATATTAAGTGATCTAACCAGCTTTTAAGGTAAAGGGGCTTATTTGAAAGATGGGAAGGTGTTAGGCACCCATTTACTCCCGGTTACCCGTTCAAGATTATTTGGCCAATTAATCTAAGTCTAAAACTAAACCAAAATTAGTTAAGAATCTAGAATATTCCCAAAAGATTTTAAAAGAGGAAAAATACTAAATTAATTCTAAAAATATATTCCAAGTTGCTAAAAAACCTAAATGCATTAAAAAAAAACCTAAGAAGAATAAACTACATCTAAATGAATTAAAATCCTAAAAATAAACCTAAAACACTAAAAACAATACTAAACTACATCTAAATAAATTAAATTCCTAAAAATAAACCTAAAACACTAAAAATGCTAAATGTCCTAAAAAATATCAAGCATAATAAGAAACCAAGAAAACTAAAATACTATAAAAAAAAATCCTAGAAATAGCATATGGAAATAAGTCTAAAAATCCTAAAAAACTAAAATATTTAATATACTAAAAATCTCAAAAACCTGAAAAATAACCTAGACTAGCATGAATCCTGATCATCAATTAACCTAAATTAAAGCCTAATATATTCTAAAATATATCAATTGAACTAAAAGATTATTAAAATGAAATAACTAAACTCATGTTATGACCATATCAAATCAGCAAAACCATAAGCTAAAGGAAACTCAGTACAGAAGTGTGAACAATTCAATTGTTATTAAATCCAAGTTAGGACCACAATAAACCAAGATCATTCACTCTCATACACATGTCATGGTATTAAGTTCAACTTTCATATAGGAAATACCAAATCTCATATGAAATCAAATTAATGAAAATACCCATTTAGCACCCTCTGATCTCCATGGATTCTCTGATTTTGATCTCGTCTTGAATAAAAATTTCCAAAGATAGGTTCGACTAAACCGAGAGATTAAAGACTATTGCAGGTTTGAGAACAGAGAGGTAAAGAGATGTGTTGAGAGGTTCTGTGCTGATTTTCCGGTGGTTGAGAAGTGTTATGGATTGAAGGGAGATCTGTGGGGTTCGGCTTACAGGTAGAGATTGATGGTGCCTGCGGTGATAGAGGTGGGAAGAAGAGGTGTTGCAGGTTCTTTTGGGTTGGAGTGAAGAAGAAGAAATAATGAAAGAGAGAAAAGATGGAAAAATGTTACCGGAAATGGGGTTCAAATTGATCGTCGAAGGCCATATCAGCGTTGGAAGCAATGCGTCGCCGCCGAAGAGAAGGAGATGCAGGGAATGGAGGTGCACCGTAGATGAGGGTGTCAAATCTCGGGTTTGATGACGCCGGTTGTGTCGGGTTTCGCCACCGTCGGAAAATGGACGCCTTCGAGTGGCGGCATTGGAGAGGATTTTAAAAGTTAGGGTAGGGTTTTGCTTTGAGAAGAAGTTGAAGAGGCTAGGGTTTCTTTCCTCAGATCAAAAAAAATTCGGGAGGTCCTTCAATCTGGTGTGTCCCTGGCTTTTATAGCCAGAGAGGGGGGTATTTTGAAAACAAGTTTCTTTTTTTGGGAGATTTTATTGAAAATAAAAAAGTGAACAAGACAAAACGTTTAGAGGGGATTTTGAAATAATAGAAAAAATTGGATTTTGTTACAAATGTATAAAAGGTGGATCACTTTCGAATCGGAACTTGCCACATGTGCACGACAACCTTTTATAATGTGCCACATTACCCAAATTGCCACATGGCAAAAATGATTTTGTAAAATTACCAAAATGACACAATGACCACCCGAACTCGAAATTCTTTCAATTTAAAGCCATTTTGAAGATTTTGGCGCATAGAAATCTAATCCGAAATCATCAATTTGCACCGATGTGCAGTTTCTCCTTGTTTTGCAGCTCTTTGAAGGCTTGGCTTGAGAATCAGCAACTCCAAATCATCACCTGAATCCAATCTATACCATGTTCCAAATTCCTTGAAAATCTTAGAAATTCATGAAAATGACCAAAATACCCGGTGGCCCCACTTACTCATTCCTCATCTAAAATCCGTTTTTTGACTCGAAATCTGAATTCTTGATGAAAAATGCTTTCAAATGAGTACCATATTGCCTAGATTTGGGATCATTGAGAAAATTGACCATTTTACCCCTGGTACCCATTTTGGTCAAAATTGGCAATTTTTGAAGATCAAAAGAAGATTTCAGATTTGATTTCTATGCGCCAAAATCTTGAAAACAGCTTTAAATTTGAAGAATTTCGATTTCGGGAGGTCATTGTCATTTTGGTAATTTTACAAAATCATTTTTGCCATGTGACAATTTGGGTGATGTGGCACATTGTAAAAGGTTGTCGCGCACATGTGGCAAGGTCCGATTCGAAAGCGACCCAACTTTTATACATTTGTAACAAAATCCAATATTTTTCTATTCTTTTAAAACACCATCTAAACTGTCTTATTCACTTTTTATTTTCAATAAAATCCCCCCCAAAAAAGAAACTTGTTTTCAAAATACCCCCCTCCCTGGCTATAAAAGCTAGGGACGCACCAGATTGAAGGACTACCTGAATTTTTTCTGATCTGAGGAAAGAAACCCTAGCCTCTTCAACTTCTTCTTCTCAAAGCAAAACCCTACCCTAACTTTTAAAATCCTCGCCGGCGCCGTCACTCGACGGCGTCCATTTTCCGGCGGTGGCGAAACCCGACGCAACCGGCGACATCAAACCCGAGATCTGACACCCTCATCAACGGTGCACCTCTATTCCCTCCATCTCCTTCTCTTCAGCGGCAGCGCATTGCTTCCAACGGTGATACAGCCTTTGACGATCAATTTGAACCCCATTTTCGGTAACCTTTTTCCATCTTTCCTCTCTTTCATTATTTCTTCTTCTTCACTCCAACCCAAAAGAACCTACAACACATCTTCTTCCCACCTCTATCACCGCAGGCACCATCAATCTCCACCTATAAGCCAAACCCCACAGATCTTCCTTCAATCCATAACACTTCTCAACCACCGGAAAATCAGCACAGAACCTTGCAACACATCTCTTTACCTCTCTGTTCTCAAACCTGCAATAGTCTTTAATCTCTCGGTTTAGCCGAACCTATCTTTGGAAATTTTTGTTCAAGTCAAGCTCAAGACAAGAGCTCAAAATCAGAGAATCCATGGAGATCAGAGGGTGCTAAATGGGTATTTTCATATGAGATTTGGTCTTTCCTATATAAAAGTTAAACTTAATACCATGACATGTGTATGAGAGTGGATGATCTTGGTTTATTGTGCTACTAACTTGGATTTAATAACAATTGAATTGTTCACACTTCTATACTGAGTTTCCTTTGGCTTATGGTTTTGCTGATTTGATATGGTCATAACATGAGTTTAGTTATTTCATTTTAATAATCTTTTAATTCAATTGATATATTTTAGAATATATTAGACTTTAATTTAGGTTAATTGATGATTAGTATTCATGCTAGTGTAGGTTATTTTTCAGGTTTTTGAGATTTTTAGTATATTAAATATTTTAGTTTTTAGGATTTTTAGACTTATTTCCATATGCTATTTCTAGGATTTTTTTTTAGTATTTTAGTTTTCTTGGTTTTTTTAGTATGTTCGATATTTTTTAGGACATCTAGCATTTTTAGTGTTTTAGGTTTATTTTTAGGAATTTAATTCAATTAGATGTAGTTTAGTATTTTTAGTGTTTTAGGTTTATCTTTAGGAATTTAATTCATTTAGATGTAGTTTAGTATTTTTTTTAGTGTTTTAGGTTTATTTTTAGGAATTTAATTCATTTAGATGTAGTTTAGTATTTTTTTTTTAGTGTTTTAGGTTTATTTTTAGGATTTTAATTCATTTAGATGTAGTTTAGTATCTTTTTTAGTGTTTTAGTTTATTTTTAGGATTTTAATTCATTTAGATGTAGTTTATTTCTTCTTAGGTTTCTTTTAATGCATTTAGGTTTTTTAGCAACTTGGAATATAATTTTAGAATTAATTTAGTATTTTTCCCCTTTTAAAATCTTTTAGGAATATTCTAGATTCTTAACTAATTTTGGTTTAGTTTTAGACTTTGATTAATTGGCCAAATAATTTTGAACCGGGTAACCGGTTGAACTGGGAGTAGATGGGTGCCTAACACCATCCCATCTCTCAAATAAACCCCCTTACCCTAAAATCTGGTTAGACCACCTTAATTTATAAAATTTGGTCTATTTTTGTAAATAATTGATAAAACCCATGGGTGACCGACCACCCACAACCCGATCCAATGGGTGGTGGCGACTTCATAACCCGATTAACCTAGGGTCCACCCAACCCGAGGGTGATCACAAGACCCATTTTAGAACCTCCAAAAGAAAGACCATAACCTTCCCTTCACAACATCATCCGAGTCAAAGCCCACTAATGACAAGATGACCACAAGGGGACAGAAAGGATGTAGTTTCACTATGAAAATTCAAACAATGAGATCATTATCTTTTCTATGAAACCCTGTCTTTTAGATAGCTATACTTGGCTATTGAATTATATATATGCATATATAAACATATATAGTCTTCAAATGCCAAGAGTACTATGCTTAGCACTGCATCACTGCTCCAAATTGCAGATCTAAGAGCTAATTTAAGAAAAACATAGGGTTTAGAGCATCATCAAAGAGCATTTATGTACATTTATGAGCAAGCACGCATGTGTAATCCTGCTCTTTTAGATAGCTGAATTTTAAAACTATATTATAAAATCTTCAAATGCCTCAAGTGCCATGCTTAGCACTGCATCGCAGCTCCATATTGCAGAACTAAGTGCTAATTTTAAGAACAAGCTGAAGTTTGAGCACCTTTTAAGAGCATTATGTATGCACGTATTCATGAGTTACAAATATGAAAAAGAAAAAAAAATGTCAATGGTGTAGCACCACAGCATAGATGAGGATGGTTTTATGAAACATTTTTCTTTTTGGTGAATATGGTACTCTGGAACTTTTAGCACCTAGTAGATGCATAGCTATTTCAAAACTATATTTACGAATTACATTATTTTACATAATTGTTATTTTACCAGAGAAGTGCCAAGAAGTAACACGTTGCACTTGCAACCCAGCCAAAAGACAGAATTTATACAAACACCAGTGCTAATTTTTGGACAAGAAGACTTGTTTTAAGTGGCTTCCTAACATCGGTGTTATTTTTTAAATGTGTAAATCAATAAATCATTAGGAACCCAGTGAATAGAAACTCAACCTTACTACGATAATGATTATGGAGACATCTGCATGAGAAAGATAGTTTGTGGCTCGCGGTTGTGAAAAGTAAATGTATAGGAAAGAAGGAATCAGATATTAATGGAAGGGCAAAAGGTGCCTGTATCCAGTCCATAGAAAAAAGCTCTATCCTTAGCCCCTATCTTTATTATCCTCATGCTTGCCTGGGAGTGGATAAAAGTTAAGAAAATTATGTTTTGGAAGGATGCCTGTTGAGGTGAGATACCCTCTTTCTGTCAAATTTAATCATGTATTTAACCCTGCCACCTTGCCTTACGCTATAATGCTAGAGTAAAGCTTAAAGTTCATCTTAAAACCTATCTTTTTAGTTTCTACATGGATGCATGTCCTGCAGATTTGATACACTTTGCTTTACTTTTTGATCATCTCAAAGATGTTTTGATCAACCCAAAGGCATTCTCTCTTCAAAATCCTTTACTCCTCCCTGTCTGCTCTTGAACAGATATAGCTCAAGAGTTTCAACATTGGAAACTCTGGTCTCTGTCTGTCCTTCCCAGAGTTGGAGCTTTCATGTGGATTATGATTCTTAAAAGAATCAACACCTGTGATGTTCTCAAGAAAAGAAGTTCAACACAGTATCTCCACATGTGTGCATGATGTGAGGAATCTTATCAATCACCTTTTTATTCATTTTGTTCCTGTAGTACTACTTCTTATTGATTGACTACCTTTTAAGATATTGACATCTCAAGGGTATTAAGAAGAGAGGCAGATTGATGTATCATGCTCTGAGCCATGCTATACCATAAGTATTTGGTAAGATAGTAATTTGAGGATCTTTGATAATAAGGCCTCTAATTTATTATTATAACACGTAAAATAAAGCCTTGGGTAACATTATGGGTGTCAGTTAAAATAGGAGTTTCAATGTTTCTCTTGAGTTGATCTTGAAAAGATACCCAAAAATGAGTTGATCCTGAGAATTGAAAAGAGGCTACATTTTTTATCAGTAATAATGAGTGTATTGTATATCTGTATAAGAAAAGGAAGGCCAAATACCCACAGAGGTTACAAACAAAATAAAGGGAATTGGATAGTCAATGTACACAGAAAGTATGCACAATACCTACCGTCAGATCCCTAAAAGTATACCAGCCCATCAAAGATAAAAGATAAACCTCTTACGCTGTTACATAATCTGCCTAGAATCCGAAACCTGTTAAAAGTCAGCAAAGGCATATTACTAAATTCAAGTATTATCATTGCCCAGTGATATGGCATGTTAAAAATTTTGGATTATCAATGCCCAGTGATATTATGACCCATATCAGAATCAAGTACTGTTTTTGATGTAATTCTTTATCCTTGCTCTATGGATATAAATTATCGTAATAATGGAATGATTGAAATTTTCATATCATATTATTAACAAAATCTTAGTAATACTGGCCCATGAGAAATGGACATCAAGTCACATTCCACCCCGTCAAAAAAATACTTTCTACTTCTTTCCTTCCAAATGCTCTAGCAACTCGCAGATGGGTATATGTTCCATAGAATTGTCCAGTTCTTGTGGCCAAAGCTCTTCCATCGGGCTTTATTAGGCTCAAACCAACAAAACACCTCTCAGATCTACCGTCATAACCCATGCAACACCAAAACCACCCAAGAAGAAAGACCACAAATCCTTTGCCATCTCACAATGCAAGAGTAAATGGTTAACCAACTCCGCCTCCCTTTTACACATGTAACAACAATTAGGAATAGCCCAATTTCTGGACATAAGGCAATCAATTGTTAGAATGTTGTCATGAGCAGCCAACCAAACAAAGAACACCACCTTAGACATACAAGAGGTATTCCAAATCAGCCAAACCAATGAGTCGCTTGAATAGGAAGGAGAAATAACCTCAAACAAAGACTTCACAGAAAAGGACAGATCCCCTTCCCACCTCCATCGCCTCCTATCAGGACCGGAAACTAAGCAGAATCCATCCAACTCAGACATCAGAGCAGCAAACAACTCCATATCCCTATCGAATAAAGCTCTTCTAAACCTTAGATTCCAACCAACGCCATCACTACCCCTTTGAATAATATTGCTAATCCAATCACCTTTGCTCAAAGAAACTGAAAAAAGGTCATCATATTTAATAGCAAAAGGAACATTACAACATCATCTATCTTCCCAAAACCTCACCCGAATACCCTAATCCACCTTGAAGCTGATCCCATCCCTAAAGAACTTAGAGATGCTCCAAATGGCCTTCCACAAATCCACCTTCATGTCTATGATTCTACAAGTCAGAATCTACATGTTGTCCGACATTTAGCTCTTCCATGAATCCCAACCATTGTATTATGCATTATGCTTATGCAGGTTGGGATATGGTCGTCAATGAGCTGAAATGAAAGAACAATATGGCTGCCAAACTGTAGTAAAAATGGAAAGGAGTCGACAATAACAACCTTCATAGATTCTCAGATAAAAGTTTTAAATTAATATTATTATTCAAACTATTCTTATTTAGTAAACATATAAAATAAGAAGAATGATCAAGCATGAAATTATTCTTCATTCCTACTAAAACGATCATCACAAACAAATTAAGGTACTATACACCCGTCAGTTCAGTAATATAACACAACTCTAAAAGAGAAAGCAGGGATATGTATGCAAGAAAACCAAGAAAGGAAAGTCAACAAGCTTGATAGAAGGATTCAATTACAAAACTGATAACGAAATAATATCAAAGCTGTTCAAGTAAGATGCATTTCATCAGTAAACTGATATAAGAACCACTTACTTCCATTGAAATGGTGGACTCCGACCTTAGCAAGCATTGCATAGTACTCGATCTCGGACTTCCGCAGGGGCGGACAATTGTTAGAAATGATTATCAGTTTTCCTGTTCTTTCATGAAATCAAAGTTAAAAGGAAAAAACCATAACCAAGAAGAACATTTAGGTCTCGATTCAGTCACAGGAAGAAAAATCTGTTACAAGAGAACAGAGCAAAGAATCAACCTTTCGAGCTCCTCAGCGAATCAAGGACGGTTTTATATCCAAGCGTGTACTTTCCGCTCTTCATCACGAGAGCGAGCCTGTTGTTGATGCTTTCATGAGTCTTCTTCTGCAATATCAGACCAAAAAAGGAAAATAAATAACGATAACGGAAACCCCAACATAGAAAGATTCAAATCAACGTAAATAGAGTGGGAACATACAGATTTCTTTGTCGCCACCATCGTTGCTTGCTAGACAGAATCTACAGCCCTCTCTTTCAAGATCCTTATACAAGCCTATCGAAAAAAACACACACACACACAAATTCAATCATCAGCCTTACACAAATCAAATATCAAAATCCAGATTTGGAGATGAGAGATCTTACTCTGATGAGGAAGTCGGACTAGAGACTGGTAAGTTGCAACAACGGCGTAAGCTCGCGAAAAGGAGAACCCACGATACTAGGGCTTTTGTTATCGAGAAAGGGTAAAGGAGGAAAATTATTATCGAAAAAGGGTAAAAGAGGAAAAAGGTTTCACGTGAAACACACGTGACTGCATCCGCATAAATCCACAACATACCGGGCGGCTACAAATCCTTTTCAGCAAGATCGTTACGGCCATCCTTATAACACCAATCAAATGGTGCCATCTATAAGGTATGAAAGAAGGCATCCATACCCCTCCTCCCTTAATATCTTCATGAATAAACTGATATTCATGATCGAGCAAATTTCAAATTCAAATCGGGTAAATGGTAGAGCGCCACGTAGCGGTGACAATTGTGTATGAACAAGTGAAAAGTGACTTGGGTTCATTTCATCGCGGGCCTAACCCACCCTAAGATGGGCTAATTCGTCAATAGAGTAATGCCCCCTTTAAAAGGCCAAGGTGGAGGGCAAAACCCTCACCGAATCAGAGTCATTTCCTTAAGGAATTACGGATAGGGTAATTCCCCTTTAAAAGGCCGAAGTGGGGGGTAAAACCCTCACCGGATCAGAGTCATTCCCTTAAGGAATTGCGGATAGGATAATGCCTCCTTTAAAAAGCCGAGGTGGGGGGTAAAACCCTCACCGGATCAGAGTCATTCCCTTAAGGAATTGCTGATAGGGTAATGCCCTCTTTAAAAGGCCGAAGTGGGAGGGTAAAACCCTCACCGGATTAGAGTCATTTCCTTAAAGAATTGCGGATAGGGTATGCCCCCTTTAAAAGGCCGAGGTAGGGGGTAAAACCCTCACCGGATCATAGTCATTCCCTTAAGGAATTGCGGATATGGTAATGCCTCCTTTAAAAGGCCAAGGTGGGGGGGTAAAACCCTCACCAGATCAAAGTCATTCCCTTAAGGAATTGCAGATAGGGTAATGCCCCCTTTAAAAGGCCGAGGTCGGGGGTAAAACCCTCACCGGATCAGGTAGATTATCTTTCAAGGTAAATTTATCTTGAAAAGGTCGATGTCTAATCAGGATGATGACTACGGCGCGAGGTTCTCGCCAAGGTCCGTGTTGCACGATAGTGCGGAATCTTTTGATGTTCCCGGGCCTTGAAAAGGGGAAAGTTATTCAGACTCATGTCCTTCCAGCACCGAATGACGACATAATCCGATGTCGAGAAATCTTATTCGAGAATTGGAGGCACCCGGTGCTGTCTTTTAATGAACCATACTCGGGGTTACTTTCCCCTAGACTTTATTTCCACAGTCGGGCGAGGTAAGGAAAAGGGGGGGGGGGAGGGATATCGAGAAATCCTAGGAATGGCGGCCCGGAGAGATAAGTCCCATCAGACCCATTTT